>JAJPUD010002808.1:87944-116041 GCA_023553655.1 Myrmecobius fasciatus | reverse complement strand
CCATGATGAGCTGAGCTGAGTCCCACCCTCACTTCCGGCCTGCACAGGGGTCGTCTATTTCTCTCTCTGTCCGAGTCCGACTAACCTGATATGAAGTTATCCAGAGAGCTGTGCCCAAATATTTCTGAGTTCGTTGACTTGAAGATCAGTTCAGAGGCTTAATTTATTGTTGATTGGAGAGAAGATCAGAGGAGAGGCAGAAAGTCACCTTTTCACTCCGCCATCTTGGCTCCGCCCCCAGAAGTAGAATTTATTAGAAAAAAAAAATGTTCACTAGCAATCATTGATTCACTAGCAAAATCAAAGATTCAATCAAGAAAGAAGAAAAATCTACAGTATGTCAGCCATACTAATATTGTATTAGATGTCTGTTTACATATGGGTAAATGCATTTGTATATATACATATATATGTGTGTGTGTGTGTCTGAGTGTATGTAGATAAGTATGCATATTGCTCTATGTATGTGTGGGTGTGCATATAGAGGTATGCGTGTATAGGTGTGTGTATGTATACATATCTATCTGTATATATATATATGTGTTACATATATATTTACACACATATATATTCATAAAGATATCTGTGTTTAACTATAGCCTGCTTGAGGGACTTGGGGGAGATAAACTTTTAAAAGTATGCAGCAGAGAACAAAAGAACAACCTACAAGGAAATAAAGAAAATATGGACATTCATGAATATAATTTCTTCTATTATTAGATATCCTTTCTTGAACTAGTAATTTATTGTTACATATTTTTAAATCCTTCCTGCTGGGCATATGATAATGTTCTGTTCTACTTTGTTTTCCTTTTCTTTTTTGTTTGTTCTTTTATATTTTATTTTTATTTTTTTAAATTTTAAATGGAATTTCTCAAGGACAGGAACTTATTTCCTAAAGACAAGATCTTACCTAGACTGGGAAGATTTAGGCAATGTCTTTCAGAGTTTGGCTGAATAACCTATAGAGGTTGGTTTCTGAATGAGGAAATACCAAGGAAAAAACCTTAATTTTAATTTAATACTTAGTTAATATATGAGAAAAATAACAATTTCTTTTCAACACAACAATATTCTGTGACATTAATATAGCAACATTTCAGTAGCCACTCTTCAATAGACCCTTTAGTTTCTAGGTTAGAGTTATTGCAAAAAGAGCTGCTAAAACATTTTTATGCTTATACATTCTTTTGTTCTTTCTTGGATCCTCTTGTATAAATAGATCAAAAAATATACAAAATTTAATAATTTGGGGAGGATAATTTCAAATTGCTTTCCAGAATGACTAGCCCAATTAATACCTTTGCCTAAAGTTCATTAGGTGGGCCTGGTTTTCCCCCAGGTCATCCAACATAAAGCATTTTTGCATATGGCTATGGATAATTTCTTCCTTTGGAAACTATTTGTATCCTATGTCCATCTGTCTATTTGGAAATGGTTCTTTATCTTATAAACTTGAATCATTTGGTTTATATAAGAATATTGTTTATATAAGGATATCTTTATCACAGAAATGTGCTACAAATAAAGCAGCTATATGTTTCAATGGATGATAGAGTGCTGAGTCTAGAGTTAGGAAGATCTGAGTTCAAATCCAGTCTCAAACGCTTATTAGCTTTATGACCCTGAAGAAGTTCCTTAATCCCTGTTCGCCTTAATTCTCTGGAGAAGGAAATGGCAAACCACTCCAGGATCTTTACCCAAAAAAATTCATGGACCCTAATGTCTACTGGGTCATGAAGAGTTGGATGTGACTGAAGAACAACAGCCTGCAGATATTTTTCTCAGCTTCCAATTTGCTCTTTAATTTACTTCTTTTTTTAGTCATGTCTGACTCTTCATGATCCCATTGTTGGGTTTTTTTTGACAAAGATATTGAAATTGTTTGCCATTTCCTTCTACAATTTATTTTATAGATGAGGAAACTGAGGTTAAATGACTTGTCCAAGGTCACATAGCTAATAAGTTTCTGAAGTCACATTTATATTCTTTCCATGTGACTTGTTGTTTCAACTTTTTATATACGTTCTTTTTTTTTGCTTTTTGCTGAAGCAATTGAGGTTAAGTGACTTGCCCAGGGTCACACAGCTAGGAAATGTTAAGTGTCTGAGACCAGATTTGAACTCAGGTCCTCCTGACTTCAGGGCTGGTGCTCTATCCACTGCACCATCTAGCTGCCCCTATATATGTTCTTTTAAAAAGTCAATTATTCAATCAACCAACCAATATACAAGAATCTACACCAACTATATGCTATTCACTGGGCTAGACACTTGCTATAAGATGACAAAAATAAAACAATCCCTTTCTTCAAGATTTTGTTCTGTTGTTTCAGATTCTTCATATCCCTATTTAGGTTTTTCTTGACAAAGATACTAGAGTGGTTTGTCATTTCCTTTTCCAGTTCATTTCATAGATTAGGAAACTGAGGAAAAGAGAGTAAAGAGATTCACCTAAGGTCACATAGAGTCTTCCTGACAATGGCTCCTGCTGTTACTTAGCAACCTCTTCCTCAAGGTAATTACATCCATCTTTTGAAATATTTACTCCTTTTCTGGTTTATCAAAGTAATTTTGTTCCTCACAAGTTCTCAAGATCAAATTCTAAAAAACAGAATTATAGGAGCACAGAATTTCAAGTGGAAGGCAGTTCATTGTACAGTAGAATAGCTGAACCTGCTAGGAAGTATATACCTCACATCAAGCTAAACTGCAACAAAAACAGGACACTCAAGGGTTTTTTTTGTCCAAGGTACTGATATCAATCAATCAACAAGTATGTATTAAACACCTCCTAAGGCACTGTGCTAGGTGAAATGACACAATCCTACCCTCAAGGAACTTAATTTCTAACACAATGATATGTTCATGAAGTAAGTTTCATCACTTGAGGGAAATAACCTTCCTCTTCATCCCAAACCTGGTGCAGCATGAGCTACTTGTCCTATTCCCTTCCCCAGAATGAGGATTCCACAGCTGTCATGGCATTCTCCAGGGCCAGGCAGTCTGGAACAGACAGCTCCAGATGTTCTGCTGGCATAGATATCTGTGCTAAGTGGGACATCTGGGATCAGCAGGATCAACAGGGAGAGCAGCTGGGAATCAGCATGTACATGTCTTTTTAAAATCTAACTTTGGCTGTCAGAAAGGCTATCAGCTTTGATTTCCACTGACAGCTCCCCTTTTTTCTCCTTAAGAGAATTATTACTCATTGTATCTTCATCACTTTCTTCTTGATAACTTCTGATTCCCCTAGGGTGATTTCGTTCTGAAATTTTAGTCTATCTATCCTTTGAAAATTTTGAAATCTGCTCTTCCCAAATACAGGTGTATGTGATATTATCTCAGCTTTTCTATCTCTGTGTCACAAATTTTAACATGGAGTGATCATCACCACTGAAAGTTTCCATCACTAATCCATTATCCCCAAGTTATTCTATTTATCCTTCAGCCATCTTTCTCTGTATAGTTTTAGCCCACAGGACCCCCCCCCCCTTTCTTTCTCTGAAATCTTTGATGCCAGCTGTCCCAAAATCTTGGAGTATGTCTCTGATAGTATCCAGTTTTCATATCCTGTGTTACAAACTCTAAAAGGAAAGAAAAGGTTCCTGTTGTTTATTTTATTGTCTATTGGGTTTTGTCCTTTTTTTTCAGTTGACATATTTATTTTCCATTTCACCTCTCCCATTGGAAAAATAAATAAAACTAAAACCATAAGTATGTCTAGTCAAGGAGATACACCCAGAAGGTTAAGTGGACAGAGCCTGGACTTGGAGTCAGGAAGGCATGAGTTCAAATCCTGACCCAAATACTTACCAGACATTTCACTTAACCTCAAACTACCTGTTTCCTCATCTGTAAAATCAGGATTATTAGAGCAACTACTTCACAGAGTTTGTTGTGAGAATAAAATGAGAAAATTTATAAAATGTTTTGAAACCTAAAAGTTCTCTATAATATTATTATTTTCAAGCAAAACAAATTACAAGATTAGCCATTATCCAAAACCATATGTCTCAGCCTATAGACAGTTCCATCTTTTCATTCAAAATCAATAGTTTTTCCTCCACCTTTTGAAAGATAAAATTATCATTAGAGTGCATTAAAAGTGCATTCACCACTCTGCTTGGAGGGTAGTGGGGGAAAGACAGAGACAGAACAGGAAAGAAAGACAGAAACTGAAAGACAGAGAAAAAGACACAGAAAGATCAGAGATCGAAACAGATACTGAAACAGATACAGAGAGAGAGAGAGAGAGAGAGAGAGAGAGAGAGAGAGAGAGACAGAGAGACAGAGAGACAGAGACAGAGACAGAGAGACAGAGAGAGACAGAGAGACAGACAGAGACAGAGACAGATAGAGACAGAGACAAAGAGACAGAGAGAGAGAGAGAGAGAGGAGAGACAGAGAGAGGAGACAGACAGAGAGGAGACAGATAGACAGACAGAGACAGAAACAGAGACAGACAGAAAGAAAAAAGAAACAAATATCAAGAAAACTGAATTCATCCAATGTTTCTTCTGTCATGCCTGGACGCCTTTTCTTCTTGAACTCCTAATCTGTTCCTTCTGTCCAAGTAGTCTGTAGTATACTTCCTTGTTAATATTGCTTCTATTTCTCCCTCCATTTTTCTTCACCTAAATGTTTCCCCAAATGCTGCTTTCCTTTGTATCTTAGGTTTCTTTACATTACTATGTTTTCTGAATGTATTACTTTTCTGTCTCTTTTAGCTATTCTGTTTGTTATGAATGTGCTATTCAAAGTCATATTCTGGTCACGATTCCCAACTTGGCAAATCTCAGTAACACCAATGAAGGCAAACTTTTCTCTTTTCAGTAGTATGTCTAGGCCACCTTATTTTTTTATTTATATGAGTTTATTTTACATTTTGCAACTTTACTAAAGTTAGCATTTTCAGGTAGCTTATATGACACAATGGTACACTGCAAAGGAAGGAGCAACATTTACTAAAATTAAAATCAAGACTAATGTTAAAGATGAAGAAATTCATAAATTGAATGTGCCATAGATATCGTGTGATAATTGGCATTCATTATTCTCAAAGGTGTCCTGGTTACCAATTTGCAACTGCTCATGAGTGATGGGGGGATCACCCCTGTATCACAGGTATAAATTCCAATATTTTCTGTCTAGGTATGACATTTTACCTCTATGTAAAATGCTTTATGGCTGAGTCTTGAGCTGACCTTTATCTTTCCTTGTGAGTGCAGACTTGTAAAGTTTATGAAAATAAGAAACAACAACCTCAGCAAAAACAACAGAAAGTACCCAAACTCAATTTTTACTTATAACCAGGAAAAATGAATACAGGCAGTAGGTAAACATACAGAATCTTAGAAAGAAAATATGGTAGAACCAGATAATAGATATCTTCTCTGTAAATATCTGTTTAGACATTCTTATTTTTTTCAGCAAGCTTTTTATTTAAATACATTTTGATTGATGTCTTGTTATTATACCTCTCATAGTCAGCTCATAAAATAAAAGGTGGTTTTTAAAAATGAGATTGTATTACTTAAAGGGGGAAATAGCACAACTGATCAATACATTAAAAGTCCAAAAATATGTGCCACATATTTCACTGTGTTCCTCCTGCACTTCATAAAGAAGTAGCTTAGGAGTGTCCTTTCATATCTCTTCATTCAAGACATGCCTAATCTTTATAATTTTATTATATTAGCTTTTCTTTTTTTTGGTTTGTGGTTGTTCTTTTAGTTTGCATTGTTTCAATTATTCTATATGTTGTTTTCTTGATTTTCTTTCCTTCACTCTGCATCAGTTCATATAGATCTTTCCATGATTCTTTGTCTTCATCACATACCACATTTCTTTGAATACAGTAATGTTCCATTACATTTGTGTGCCACAATTTGGTTAGCCATACCTCAAGCAATGGACATTAACTTTGTTTTCAATTCTTTGCTATATCAAAAAAATGCTACTATACATATTTTTGGTGTCTATGGAGACATTCTTCTTATCATTGGTAAGCTGAGTAATAAAGTATCTGATTCAAAACATATGACATATTTACATTATTCCAAATTGCTTTCCAGAAGGATTGTACCATTTGAAAACTCCACCTACAATATATCTATCATCTCATAACTCCTTCAATATTGACTATTGCCAGTTTTTATCTTTGACAGTTTGCAAAGTCTGAGATGAAACTTCAGAATTATTTTGATTGTGATTTTCTCATTATTAATGATTTGAGCAGTTTTCCATATGCAAATCTTTAAAATTGATGTGGTATTAAAAAACCAAAGTCCACCAAAGGAGGGGACCAAGAGAAAGATTCTGCATTATGCTTTGAATGTAGGAAATACTCAATAAATGTTGGTTTGAATTCAATTGAATCTGAATGAAAATACTTAAAAATATAAAATCATGCAGATGTTTCCAAATATCCAGATGTCTGATTTTTATGTATGTAAAACATGTAGATAATTAATTGAATGTTGCAATTTTCACCCAGATGCTTGCTATCATTTGGACAGATTCAAGTATTAATGTTCATTTTTTGCTATTGCCTTTCCAGAATAATTTTTTTTGTGAAAATACAATAATACTAATCTGAGGATAGTTTTCTCATGTAGAAAATGCCAGATCACTGCAACTTTATAGTTTAAACTTGCTCAATTGTGTTTATTGTTCCATTTGGTGTTTTCATGACAAAGATACTGGAGAGGTTTGCCATTTCCTTTTTCAGTTCATTTTGCAAATGAGGAACTGTAGCAAACAGGGTTAAGTGACTTGATAAATTTGAACTCATGTAGATGAGTTGTCCTGATTTGAAGTCCATTGCTCTATATGATAGATTATATACAAATATACATGAGAGATCAAGAGCAAGAGACAAACATTTGCCAATATATCCCTAATCTAATGACATTCCAAGTTCTAATCCTACCTCTGAGTTTAATTTATTATCTGTGGTACTACTTGGCTATGTTTTAATTTCATCATTTGCTAAATGAAAGTAGTAAAAATGACAGGTTTGCCAACATTATGAGGTTTTTAGTATGTGTAATAATATATTTTGAAATAAAGAAAACTATTCCAGTATGATTTTGATCTGCTTAAGATAATTTAAGAGGTAGCTGCAGAACAAGATCATCAGACTTTTAGATCAAGAAAGGGCTTTAGAGACCACCCATATATGGCCTTCAGAAATATGAAGGAAAGAAGACTAGGAGGAAAAGAAATTCTTGCCTCACACTTGACCTAAAGTATTAGTCAAGAAACTTCTCCATTGAGAGTTTCAATCTTCATTTTAGTAAAATGAGATAATGTTTGCCCTTTCCCTGCATCACAGAGATTTTCTAAAATTGAATAGTAATGTTCTAAAATACAATCTGAAACTCCATTGAGGTAGACATGGTTTAAACATGAGTTCTTACAAAGAGAAACATTTTTAATTAGAATCACAGAAAGTTGAGTGAAAACATTTTTGTTCTGAAGTTGTATCTCGAAATTGTATTTGGAAATTGTATCTGGAAATTTTATTTGAAAAAGCTATCAGATTCAGGCATTTTTCTATAACCAAAAGCTTTCTTCTAAAATCAGTGCTATATTGAACACACATCTAATATAAATTTAAAAATCTCTTAGAATAGGGATTTAATTAATTTGAATCAAGGTCTCAATCCTCAGTTTTTAAAAAATTATTTTCTGTATGAAGAAATCTAACCTTTAATATAATTTTTTCTTAATAAGATATGTCCATTTCTCCCTAATCTATTTTTAGAGAGGGAAAACACTTAACTGCTATCTTCCTTATCATTCAGGACCCAGCTTCTAGAACTGAACCCATCTGTCTGTTAGAATATTTTTCTTTTTCCTTCTTCTATTCTTCCCTCCCCCTGGCCAAAGAAGTCTAGATCCCATGGAATAGAGACATGGAAACAGCTAGAACAGGGCTTCTTCTCTCCTAAATTTCTTGTCAATACTTCCTACTCTTTCTTCTTTTTAGCTAGAACGGTACATTAGAAACAGATTGTGCCAGGTTTAAAGCCAGAGAAATTTAAATTTCTTATCTTTAATGCCTTGCATAGCATAGTTATCACTCTATTGCTACTTATTAATCTTTATTGAACTGAATTGAATTGAATTCATTTTATTATTTTGTTGAGGCAAACAAGATGGGAGATCTAAATCACAATATATTCTCTCTCTATTTTGTTTTCATTCACTTCAAATATGTGCATGTAATTATGCATTTGTGTATATCTAATTATTCTTAATTGTTTTCATAAATCTGCCTGTCTGGCTTGCCTTAGTCATTTCTAAGTCTTCCTTTCTAGTCATTGTGTTATTCATCAAGCTTGTCTTGATATTCAGGTACCCAGAACTAAAAGTGTCTTCTTTTGTATTTGTGGATATGTTTTATGGAGGAGGCTTGCCACTATGAAAGGACAATTGATTAAAGTTTACTGCTGCATTGTAAGAGTTAGTACCTTGAGAGCAGAGGAACCATATCTCAAGCTCTTAGTATTCACAACTTCAAGAATCTTAATTGATATGCAATGGTCACTCCACAAATATTTGTTGTTGATGCTAAGTTAATTTTGTTATTTATCAGATCATGAGGGAAACTTTTGACTTTCTGGTGGCTAAATTAGCATAGCAAGCAACAATTCTTCAGCTCTCAATGTAGCAAACATGGATGGTAAATGAGAAGCATATTGCAATAGGTAGTCAGTCATAACAATTAGCCTAGAGAATTGTAAAGAAAAAAATTCCAAAAGCCTGAGTATCTGGCTTCATGCAACAATATAGGGCAGAGAGAATTTTCCATGGACTGCAGAGAATGGGTTATGCTTTTTTTTTCTTTTCCAATTTCAAATAAGGACTATGCTTTCAATAAATAAAAGTTGGTCTATGTCCTTGTGGAAAAGAATAAAAGAATAGTTCTCGTCTCTTCATATTATCAAGAAGAATAAAATATTTCTTGAAAAAGTGGAAAAAAGAGATTCAAGGAGAAGGCAGAGGAGAAATCCTAACTTTTACTTAAAGATTAAATGGTAGAAAACTGTACTAGAGAAGGAAGAAAAGGAGAAAGGGTGTTGGATATTCTAAGCTAAATTAATAAATATGAGGTTCTTCAAGGAGAACTGAGAATTGAACTATCTTAATTGGAAGTATTTTTATTTTTGTGTGCTGTAAGAAATGAAAATAAAATCCATTGATAGTAATAGGAAAGAGATTATCCAGTTATGATTAGAAAAAAAAGATAGACAGGGATATCAAACTGAAAGGTACTGAAATGCTACTTATGGATTTTCTTTCAAAAATAGAGAAGTATTCTATCATCCCAGAGTGGGTAGCTGAAACATGATGTACCTCTTACAACACTCAGTTTTGATGAACTACAGACCCAATTTCACTTCCTAACTTCATTCTCACATTACCATCTCCCAGGATGAGATCTATACATAATTAACTCACTGGCATTTCAAATACAACTCACCTAAAACATGTACTCTAAGCCTACTCATGTCCCTAACCTTCCTATTTTCATTGAGAGGACCATATAACTCAATCACCCAGGTTGCAAAATGGAAATTTCATGTTTAACTTTCCTTCCCAACCCAAATATTCAATGAGTTGCCTGAAAGTTAATTATACCTCCACAGAATAGCTCACATCAATACCTTCCTCTCTACTCACATGGCCCCAGTTTCTTAAGACTTCTCAGTTGTACTTTTTCCCCAATTGCTCTCCTTTTCCCCAGTCTCTTCCCTCTCCAATCCATCTTTCACATAGCTGTCAACATAATCTTACTTAGGCACATATCACTCTTTTACTCAAAATCTTTTAGTCACTCCCCATTGACTCTAGGATAAAATACAATCTCCTTTGCCTGACTTTTGAAGCCTTTCATCATCTGGCTTTCATGTACCTTTCCAGCCTTATTTTAATCTACTCCCCATTGTGCTTGCTGTATTTTAATTATACTGGTCTCTTTTTTGATCCCTGAACTTAGCTCATTTCCATAGATTCATGCAGGCCCACCCTCCAACCTGCCATGCATGACCCCTTCATCTCTGTGTCTCTTAATCCTTCTTATCTTCCTTCAAGACTTAGCTCAGGCTGTGTCTTCTGTCTGTAGCCTTCCTGAATCTGCAGTAGAAAGTTTTCTCTCTTTTTTAAAAACTAGCTTATATTCTGCTTATTTATATGCATGTTATATCCATTATGACTCCCCCCCTCAGTAGATTATAAATTCCTTGAGATCAAGTCTGGATCCTTAGTGTTCAGTACAGTGCCTGGCACATAGTAGATGACAAATAAATGTCTCTCACATTGAATTGAAAGAAGAACAATAGGTAGATGTTACAGGAGGCAGATTTTTAGCTTGACTTATAGGGGGAAAGTCCCCAAAATTAGAACTGATTAAAAGTGGGATGGGTTAGAAAGGAATAAATCCCCCATCTTCAAAAGTCTTCAAATAAAAACTAGATGTTGTAAAGAGGATTCTTCATCAGATAATTTGATAGCTCCTAAGGTTCCCTTTAGCTCTTAACTCAATTATTTCATAATTAAATTACTATAGTTCATTATCTTACTTTCTAAGTACGGTTAAGGATATGTTTTTTCATCTTGAAGCTATTTATAGTTTATGTCTTGGAGAGAGATATTAATCCTTTGGCCTGTCAGTGCACTATCATAATTAAAGAAAGGGGTCCTTTAAACCAAACTTATTTCAGAATTCTGGAAATGGTTGCTATGTGACCTTAAATCAATATCCACATTGGCTCACTTTCTTTTTCTTTATATACCCTTGCAGAAGTCAACAATCCCAAATGTTCCTGTGTACATTCCTTAGAGTTGTGTGTAGGAGAAGAGCTATATTCTAGTATTGTAGTAAGTGAATTTTTTTTTTAGAAAATCCAGCTTTGGATTTTTAAAAAATAGGCACCAGTAATCAACAAGAATTTATTAATGGAATTTGTGTATCAATTAATTTGTTAATTAAACACTAATAAGCTTCAACTTTATTTGATTTAGACACTAGGAACACAAGGAAAAAAATGAGATAGTCCATATGCTCCCAAAGTTTACTTAACACGGAAAGTACTCTTTCTACTATGATTACTTTTTTCTTCATTTTAAATTTTTACTGAACATCTATGATGTTTTGGGCGCTACAGAACACACACATTCTCTTCCTTCTTAATGCCTGTGTTTATCTTGGATATATTTATTTTGTGTCAGGCAGCAAGAATAGTGAATAGAGAGCTGCCCTTAAAGCCAGGAAGAGTTGGTTTTAAGTTCTAACCCTAACACATATTAGCTGTATTACTCTGGGCAACTCATTAAATCTCTCTGTGCCCTGAACCCCTCTTTAAGCCTTTAAGTTGCAGAATAGATGCTGGTTTTCATCGCTGGAGGGAATTTATTAATCTAGGAATTCTCTAGATCAATGAATCTCAGGTCCTGTCTTTGGTCCCTAGATTTGTTTTGTATATGTGTACATAGACGTTCACATAGGATTTTCCTTGATAGAATTAAGCTCCTTGAGAATAGGGATTGTTTCATTGTTTGTATTTCTATTCCCAATAAATATCACAATTCCTGGCATGTAATAGTGTTTAATTAATGTTTGTTGACTGGTTTGCTGATTCTATTTCATTCTAGGATTTTTCTCATATTAGATTATATATTTTCTTTTTAAAAAAAAATGTACTCCCTTTCCTATTTTATTGTCAGCTTTTCTTGCTCAGTAGGCCATGAGCAAGTATCAGAAATGGAAGCTTGAGACTAAGGTGAGACATATCTTTAGAATCTTCTAGTCTTTAAATTATTTTTCTTAAATCAGTTAACATTTAGAAAGAATGTTCAATGATAGGGGAGTAGTACTTTAGCAGACAGCAGATGGGAGAATGTACAAGGCTTCTGAAAAGGCAGACACTATTATGGAAGAATCACTGATAAGAAAGAGACAGAGGACCCTGTGAGGAGTTTTCTTGATTTAAGTGCTAAAAGTAACTAGGAGAAAAGTTTTCCCTAAGACGGGTTTGTGGATATAGGACCCGAGTAACAGAAGTGAGCATAGGACCTGGGAACCCAAAGAAAATTGGACAGAGAGGACTAAAGCAGAATGATGAAAGGCTTTGCGAGATTGGAAGATCATTTTTACAATAATAATTGTTTTTCTCAAAAGAATCATTCTTGGAGGAAGAGAAAGCAAGCTGAGGAGAGAAGGGATGGAACAAGTAAAGGGAAATTTATTTTATTTTATTTTTTTATTTTATTAATAATTTTTATTTGCAAAACATATGTATGGGTAATTCCTCAACATTAACCCTTACAAAGCTTTCTGTTACAAATTTTTCCCCCCTACTCCTCACTCCTCCCCTAGATGACAGGATATCCACTACATGTTAATTATGTTAGAATACTTAAGAAATCGAATATATGTATAGTTATTTCCACACATCATTTTTTGTGCAGGAGAAATCATATCAACAAGAAAGAATAATCTGATAAAAGAAATACAATGCAAGCAAACATCAATAGAGAACATGAAAATGTTATGTTGTGGTCTACATTTCACATCCCTCTCTCTGGGTGTATATGGCTCTCTTCACCAAACAATTGGAACTGGTTTGAAGCATTTCATTGTTGAAGAGAGTCATGTCCATCAGAACTGATCATCATATAGTATTATTGTTGCCATGAGTAAAGGGAAATTTAAACAGAACAAATTGAAAAAATTCAACTTACCAAAAAATGGGGGCACCATTTACTACAGGTTTACCTTAATAATATTGAGGATTCACTTCCAGACTTCCAAATAAATCTAGTTACATGAGGTTTTTGGTTTCCTAGTGCATATGAAAGTTATATTTACACTGTACTGAAAGTATGCAATAATATTATATCTAAAAAAAAACAATGTACATGCCTTAATTAAAAAAAAAAACATTTTATTGCTAAAAAAAAATACTATCATTTGAGCCTTCATTGAGTCACTATCTTTTTGTTGGCAGAGAATCTTCCATAAATGTTTATGGCTGTTGACTGATAGGGTGGCTCTTTCTGAAAGTTGGGGTGGTTATGGCAATTTCTTAAAATAAGACAACAATGAAATTTGCTCCATAAATTGACTCCTCTTTTGATTTGAACTCTTAGAAATCATTGCAAGCTTACTAATTGGCCTAATTTCAGGGAAGAGAGAAGCTTGAGGAGAGGGAGAAAGATGGGGGAATGGCTGGTGGGGGAGAACAGTCAGAATAGACATAACATTTAATTATCAAGTTCAACATTTTCTATGGATGTGGTTTGTGGTGCCCCAAAACAATTACAATATTGACATCAGAGATCACTGATCAGAGACTGTGAAAATAGAGAATTACTAAAATGTGACACAGAGACAGCATGCTATTGGAAAATAGGCAATAGACTTGTTCCTAGGATTGCCTCACACCTCCAATTTTGTAAATAAAAAAAGCAAAATACAATAAAATGAGATATACCTGTATGTAGATACCATCTACTATCAACAAATTACATTTATTGAAAGACAGTTTTCATGTGTACGTTATTGTGATGAACGCTGTACAAAGCAAGTGAATTAAGTGTATATCTAACAGAATCCAATAAAACAGTAATATCTGTAATCAAATAGGATATACAAAGTTCTATATTATACAGAAATGAAATACTCCCTGCCCTCAAGAAGCTTATCCTTACTGAAGGTGATGCGTTATAACAGATTATAAGAACTGAACATAAAATTTAATTGGTAAAAGGAACTTCTAGTTCTTTAATTAGTGAAGGTCAACTTTCTGTTTTAGAGAGTTTCCTGGAGTAGTGGGGTCACATCCAAATTGAAATGAGGACACTAACCTATATGTAAAGATCTTTCTGGGTGCATACTGAATTTATTTTAAAATGATATAATATTATCAGTGTTTTATTATATTTTTAATTATTTTGCTATTTCCCAATTACATTTTAGTCTATACTTGGAAGTGGGGGGGGGGGGCTGCTTGCTACCTTTGACCTTGTGCTTGATAGTTCTAACTTAGAGCACTGAGAGATTAAGTGATTTAATCTAGAATCACAAACCAGTATTGGTGAGTGATAAAATTTTAGCTCATCTCTTCCTGCCCTCAGTTCCACACTTTGTCCAATGTCATGTTTCTCCTTACCATTTAGCAAGTAAAATAAATGTGGCATTGAAGGGTGAAGATGAAATCTCTAATGTGGTCAAAGAGGAATTTCCACACAAAATGCCACAAGAGCTAAACCTCGAAGGGAACTAAGGATCCTAAGGGGAATTGTTGAGGAATTAGCCCTTGCATACCCTGTATAAAGACATGAAGACATGCCATCAAGTTCTGTATTTGGGGAACAGCAAGGTAGGTCAATTTGGATGAAATGTGTCGTGGAATAATGTGTAATAAATCTAGTCATGAAGCCATGGTGAAGGATTTTTAACTCAATTCAAAATTTTAAGGTTCTGAAAGGGGGGTGTGTATGTGACATGACAAACAGGCAATAAGCATTTATTTAGTGGTGATTACTTGCCAGGTTCTGTGCTAAGCAAAATATAAGCATAAAGAAAAACAAGTTCTGATCTTTTGGAGCTTAAATTCTAATAGGAAAAGATAATGCACAAAAGGAAATTGTAAAAGGGAAAGATGAAGTTACTCAGCTCAGCAGCTTGAGGGACAAGTCCAGAGAACAGCGTAGTGAGAAATGAATCATGGCCAACCTTTTACTTCTAGAACCTGATATTTATCCATGAAAGGAACTTGGAAATGAGGATGGATTATCATTGCATGTAGTTATATATCTATGAATGTGAAACTTACAATTGACATACAAAAGACACACTTAATGATGTAAAACCCTTATTACTTGTGATGGGTCAGTTTGTATGATTTGTAGAATCTCTTGGATATAATGGATGGCTATCAGTATTTATCTCACTTCCAATTCACTGGAGAGAGCTTTGTGGCAAGATTTCATGATGTGGAAAAAATGGGAGAGGGATCTTGAGGGATCTGGAATAGGAGATTTTCAGAATCTTCAGTCTTATTAAGTTATGGTTTTTTTCCCTCTCTTGCATTTGCTTCTTTTTTTTTAATTAAAAGCTTTTTATTTATTTATTTATTTTATATGAGTGATTTTTCTACATTGACCTTTGCAAAAACTTTTTTTCCCAAGCTTTTCCCCTCCTTCTCCCCACCCCCACCCCTAGATGACAGGTAATCTAATACATGCTAAATATGATAAATTATATGACAAATCCAATACATGTATACATATCTATACAGTTATCTTACTGCACAAGAAACATCAGATCTAGAAAGAAAAGAAAAAAAAACAACCTAAGAAGGAAAACAAAATGCATGGAAATATTCACAGAAAGTGTTAAAATGCTTTGTTGTGGTCCGTACTCAGTTCCCTCAGGCCTCTCTCTGGATGTATATGACTATCTTCATCGCTGAACAATAGGAACTGGTTTGAATCACATCATTGTTGAAGAGAACCATGTCCATCAGAATTGATCATCATATAGTCTTGTTGCTGTGTATAATGTTCTCCTGGTTCTGCTGATTTCACTCAGCATCAGTTCATGCAAGTCTCTCCAGGTCTCTCTGAAAACCTCCTGTTGATTGTTTCTTACAGAACAATAATATTCCATAACATTCATATACCATAATTTATTCAGCCATTCTCCAATTGATGGGCATCCTTTCAATTTCCAGTTTATTGCCACTACAAAAAGGGCTGCCACAAACATTTTTGCACATGTGGGTCCCTTTCCCTCCTTTAAAATCTCTTTGGGATATAGGCCCAGTAGAAACACTGCTGGGTCAAAGGGTATGCACAGTTTGATAACTTTTTGAGCGTAGTTCCAAATTGCTCTCCAGAATGGTTGGATCCGTTCACAGTTCCACCAATAATGTATCAGTGTCCCAGTTTTCCCACATCCCCTCTAACAGTTATCATTATCATTTCCTGTCATTTTAGCCAATCTGACAGGTGTGTAGTGGTATCTCAGAGTTGTCTTAATTTGCATTTCTCGGATCAATAGTGATTTGGAGCACCTTTTCATGTGATCGGAAATAGTTTCAATTTCTTCATCTGAAAATTGTCTGTTCATATCTTTTGACCATTTATCCATTGGAGAATGGCTTGCATTCTTATATATTTGAGTCAATTCTCTATATATTTTAGAAATGAGGCCTTTATCAGAACCTTTGGATGTAAAAATATTTTCCCAGTTTACTGCTACCCTTCTAATCTTGTCTGCATTCATTTTGTTTGTACAAAAACTTTTTAACTTGATATAGTCAAACTTATCTATTTTGTGATTAATGATGACCTCTAGTTCTTCTTTGGTCACAAATTCCTTCCCCCTCCACAGGTCTGAGAGGTAAACCATCCTATGTTGTTCTAATTTGTTTATAATATCATTTTTTATGCCTAGATCATGAATCCATTTTGACCTTATCTTGGTATATGGTGTTAGGTGTGGGTCAATGCCTAATTTCTTCCATACTAGTTTCCAATTATCCCAGCAGTTTTTGTCAAATAGTGAGTTTTTATCCAAAAAACTGAGGTCTTTGGTTTTATCAAACACTAGATTACTATTGTCATTGAGTATTTTGTCCTGTGAACCTAACCTATTCCACTGATCTACTACTCTATTTCTTATCCAGTACCAAATGGTTTTGGTGACCACTGCTTTATAATATAGTTTTAGATCTGGTGCAGCTAGGCCACCCTCATTTTCATTTTTTTCATTAATTCCCTTGAAATTCTTGACCTTTTGTTTTTCCAGATGAATTTTGTTGTTATTTTTTCTAGGTCAGTTAAATAATTTCTTGGGAGTTTGATTGGTATAGCACTAAATAAATAGATTAGTTTAGGTTCTTGCATTTGCTTCTGACATAGAAGAAATCAAATCTCTCTTCTGTATTTCTTTCACAGATGGCCAGCACTATCTTCTCTATGAGTCACCAATTAGAGTAGCTGGATTTCTCTTCCTGCCTACTGGCTATTATGATAATAATTACTTTAGCATATTTAGAGTCAGTATTTTATATCTTCAAATTGTTTTGAAAAAATATCAACTAATAATTCTCAGTACATTCTTGTGTGGAAGATAATGGGAATATTGGTTAGTTTTTACTGATGAGGGAATGGGGTATGGGTAGATCAATGTCATTATGGCAGCTGGTGGTTGTGAAGGCTGTTTTGGAGAGATCATTTACTAGGTGAAATTGCCCAGCAGGTGAGCACATTGAATGAGTTTCTTGAGAACAGTTTCTTAATAGCTATGATCCCTTTCAGCTATCAGATCTATAATCTCATGATCATTAAATTGTAAACATGGTCTATCTAGAAATTACAGGAAGTGAATTATTCTGTGTTCTGACAGCTAACAGCATTTCTGATGTTTTACTATTTTAAATTCCAAAATTTTATTTTGCATTAACCATATAAGTTGGAATGTATTGTGATATGTATTAGGTAATTCCTTTTCCTCCCTTAAATTTAGTTAAATATCTCAAAAATAAATGAAGATTTTCATAGTTGAGGGCTTCACATCTTGAAAAAATGAAATAATAAAAATGCATTTACTAAGCACCTACAAAGTACTGGATACTTTGCTAAGCTCTGTGGATGCAAATATTAAAGTAAATAGAATTTCTACTGTCAAGGATTTTATATTCATTCTAATGTAGGAAAACACAAAGACAGGGAATGCTTTGGTCTGGAAAGTTGCAGGAATAGAGAATGAAATTAAAGAGGAATAAATTTTCCTTTCCTGAATAGTAGAAAAGTTGATTTTGACTGTGGATCATGGCCTCAGATACTTACTACCTATGTGATCCTGGGCAAGTCACTTCTGTTTCCTCTTTGGTAAAATGAACCTAGAGAATGAAATGGTTTAAAACCACTCCAGTATCTCTGCCAAGAAAACTCCAAATGGGGTCATAAAGAGTCAGACACAACTAAAATACAGCTACAAAAACAACATGGATTCGGACCAAGAGGATGAAAGGTATAGATTTGACAGCAGGAAGGTTGACTGTGGAAATAAAAGATTGAGAATTAAATAAATTATATGACTGGGGCTTTAAAAAAATTTACTCTTGAAAAGAAAAACCAAATGCTAATAACAAATAGGCATAATAAAGCAAAGAAAATTTCTGGTTTGACCATGTCCGAAAAATGTTTATCTCTCTACAGTTTGCATTCATCTGCTCTTGGTTAGGAAGCAAATAATATGCTTCATCTTTCTTCCTTGAAATCAGGTTTGTTGTTGAATTGATCTGAAATTCTCAAGTCCTTTTGATGACCCCCTCCCCCAAACAATACTCCACCCTTTAGATCCCCTCCCCCTGTTTTTACTCCTTTCCCCTGATTCTTCTATTTTCCCTTCTATTAGTTTGTCCCTTTCTTTTCCTCCTTTCCCTCCCACTTCCTCTAGCAACAGACAAGTTTCTATGTGAAATCAAGTGTCTGATATACACTTTTAGAGCCCAACCTGATGAGAGTAAGATTTACACACTGCTCATCTCCCTCCCCTCTTTCTCTCAATTATATTAGGTTTTCTTTGCCTCTTTAAGAGATTTGACCTTGTTTTTACCTCCTTTTTTTAGGTCTTATTTTACCACTTTTTCCTTCTTTTCCCCAGTATGATAACCTTTTCACCTCTAGTTTTCTTTTTCATATTATCAAAGTAATATCTAGTTAATTATACCCCCAAACTTTGAGTATCCCCATAGTAGAAATAAAGTTCTCAAGAATCCTTTCCTTTTTACATTTTTATGCTTCTCTTGAGTTCTGTGTTTGGATGTCGAATTTTTTGTTCAGATCTGGTCTTTTCATTAGAAATAGGTGAAATTCACCTATATCATTGAATGACCATCTTCTTCCCTGGAGGATAATGCTCATTCTAGCTGGATAGCTTATTCTTGGCTGTAATCCAAGTTCCTTTGCCCTGCGAAATATCTGGTTCCAGGCCCTTCTATCCTTCAGTATGGAGGCTGACAAATCGTGTGTGGTTCTAATTATTGATCCTCGGTATTTGAATTGTTTCTTTCTAGCTGCTAGCAGAAATTGTTCCTTGGTGCTATAGTCCTGAAATTTAGCCACGATATTCCTTGGTGTTTTAATTTTGGGGTCTCTTTCAGGAGGTGATCGGTGAATTCTTTCAATGGTTATTTTGCCTTCTGATTCTACAA
The DNA here is from genome assembly GCA_023553655.1 of Myrmecobius fasciatus. NCBI lineage: Eukaryota > Metazoa > Chordata > Mammalia > Dasyuromorphia > Myrmecobiidae > Myrmecobius > Myrmecobius fasciatus. Next base: position 96,801 of record JAJPUD010002808.1, on the reverse strand, counting down.
TCTCAGGGCAGTTTTCTTTCAGGATTTCCTGGAAGATAGTGTTTAGATTCTTTTTTTCATCATGGCTTTCAGGAAGTCCAATAATCCTTAGATTGTCTCTCCTACATCTATTTTCCAAGTCAGTTGTTTTTCCTAGGAGATATTTCATATTTTCTTCTAATTTTTCATTTTTTTTGTTTTTGTTTGACTGATTCTTGAAGTCTTATTGAGTCATTCACTTGCATCTGTTCAATTCTTATTTTTAAAGTGTTGTTTTCTTCAGTTACCTTTTTAAGCTCCTTTTGTAACTGTCCAGTTTGTTCATTGCACTCTTTTTCCACTTCACTAATTTTATTTTTCAATAAATTGGTGTCTTTATCATATCTCTTTTGGAGGGCTTCTTGCACTGACTTCAGTTTATTTTCCCATTTATCCTCCAGCTCTCTTTTGAGATTCTTTATGCAATCTTCCAGAAAGGCCTTTTGAAAAGGGGACCAGTGATGGTCCTTGCTGATTTCCTCTTGAGTTTTGTCTAAAGGAACCTCAGGATCTGGGGTCAGCCCTTCTCTGCCTTGATAAAAGCTGTCTATGGTGAGAGCTCTCTTTTGCTTCTTCATTTTTTTTAGACAACGTGTATATCTCTTTAAGGTTTGGAAAAACCTGGGCTACAGCTCTTTTGCCCTGGGGCAATTTGGCGAATTAATTTAAGGTGCTGGGCCGGTGGGCTAGGACTAAGTCCAAATTACTCCTTAAACAAGGCAAGTCTGCCAGAACACCTTCCCCCAATCAGGGCAGAGTGTCCCGAGTGCCTCAGATAAGCTCCAGGTGTTTGGAGTTTGGAGTTTGGAGTTTTTGCCACAATGAGCTGAGTCCCACCCTCACTTCCAGCCTACACCACTGTTTATCCCTCTGTCCGAGTTACACAAACCTGATGTGAAGTTCTTCAGAGATATCAGCAAGCAGTGTCCAAGTATTTCTGAATTGGTTGACTTGAAGATCAGTTCAGAGGCTTATTTTATTGTTGATTTGAGAGAAGATTGGAGGAGATGCAGAGTCACGTTTTCACTCCGCCATCTTGGCTCCGCCCCCCCAAGGCCTTAAAAAGTTGTTTTTCTTTATAACATTATTGTATAAATTGCTTTCCTGGTTTTACTTACTTCACTCTGCATCAGTTCTTGCAGATCTTTGATTGGGTCTTTCTTTAAATAATAGTCTGAGAGAAGTCATCACCAATAAACCCCAGACTTTCTCATTTATTTATTCTCTGATGTTTCATAGATGTTTGCCATTGCAATAAATGGTCCAAAGTTGCTATAGTTTTTTTAAGTTTCTTTTTTGATTTATTATATTTGCCATGCATATTTTCTTGCTATCACAAATGAGATGGTATTGGTTAAAAGTGCTTATTACAGTGCCTAGAACATAATAGAAACTATATAAATACTTATTCCCTGCTTCTACCTCTCCCCCCAAAATCAGGCAATCACTTCTTGTTTCTATAAATTTGTCTGCTTCTAGACACCCAATGTTTGCTAATAAATTTGCTTCTTTTAGTCTTCTGGAGACCTGGAAAGCAGCTAAACAATCTTATTAGAACCATGTATAAATCAAGAGTAAATGTGCTTTGAGTGAGGATTTACATCCCTTGCTGAAAGGGGCCTGAAATTCAAAGGTCTATCTAAGACCACAAAATCCTGTATGAAAATTAATGTAGCAGCAGAGATCCAGCTAGAAAACTGCAAATAGAAAGGCCTTCCTATAAGGGAGGAGATCTTTTGATTTGTATTCTTTCTAGCACTGAGAGTGGCTGACTACCAGTCTAAAGTTCAACAGAACTCACATAAAGTTAGTGAGCCAAACTATTTCTTAAGAACTGGGGAAGTCAAACTGTGAAGAGAAAAGAGGGGTCTTAAGAGTTCATCAAGATGAAGAATAACTCCAAGCAGGAGGGCTTCCAAGTAGCCAGTCAGGTTTGAGCACAGAGGAAATAGGAATGAAGGGTCTCAGATGTAAAGTAATCTGAACCAAACTGAGACCCACATACCCCAGTTGTTTCAATCACTTTTGAATGGTCCTGAATTATACCTATAGTCCCAACCCATATGTATAGAGGCATGAATTCTGATATTTGGTCAGACAGTGAAACCTAAGACTTTTTCAATGAACAAAGCATAAAGAATTTGTATCATCTGTTTTGATTTCTCAAAGGGCTTTTAAAAAAATATCATTTTTTATAATGGAGTTAGAGTCAAATAGACTGGGTTTGGGTTCCTATCTTGTCACTTGGTAAAGATTTAACTAGATTGAGTCTCAGTTTCTTTACTTATAAAATAGGGAGCCTCTTATTTCACATAATGGCTGTGAGAAAAACATTTTATAAACTTAAAAGTTCTATGCAAATATGAGCTGCTGATTTGCTTCCCCCACCCCCTGATTTTTGTGTGCATTCTAAGTACTGAAGATTACTAAAAAACTGACTATAGATATATTAGGGCAGCCAGGTAGTGTGATGACTAGAGCACCACGTCTGGAATCAGGAAGATCTGAGTTTAAATCTGTCCTCCAATACTTAATATTTGTGTGATCAGTGGCAAGTCATTTAACCTGTTTGCTTCAGTTTTCTCATCTATAAAATGAACTGGAGAAGAAAATGGCAAACCACTACAGTATCTCTGCAAGAAAACCCCAAATGGGGTCATTAAGGATTGGGTTTTGCTAAAAAGACTGAACAATAACAAAAGTAGATATCTCTAGTTCTATATCCAAAGATATGATCTGTGATTTTGTAAGTGTGGGCCCCTTTCACTAATACAAATAGCAAGCTACTTAGAACTGAGTAGACAAAATTCAAGGGAGTAGGTTTGAAGACTGAGGGCTTAAATGACTTCTTCAGGGTACATATCTTTAAGTATTAATGAAAAGATTTGAACCTATATGAAAAATGCCTTCAAGCCCAGTACTATATCTACTTTTAAAATACTGCATTATTGACATGTAATTATAGAAGTTGCTTTCATGTGCTGTGGAAATCATTCTGGATTCTTGGATCAGTTCAGAATTTATTCAAGGCCTCATGGGAAATTATTAGAATGCATAGATTAATGTTCTGCCTCCATAAGCATGGAAAAGCCCAAGAAAAACATTTGCCAATGTAAAAGTTTTAAAGAGTGGAAGCTGGTTTGTAATAAGGGTCAATGTTGAAGAATTACCCATACATGTGTCTTGCAAATAAAAAGCTTTAATAAAAAAAAGAGTGGAAGCTGGATGAGATTGTCATCTGCTTCTACTCTGTCTTTTTCACTTTGTTGCATAGAGTAAGGCTGCAAATCATGATGTTTTAGAGCTGGATAAGATCTGTTGGTATTTTGTTTTCAATTTGAGGCAATCTGGATTAGGTTATTGCCAAGGTCACACAGCTAATAAATGTCTGAAGTCATATTTGAATTTAGGTTTCCCTAACTTTAGGGTCAGTGCTTTATCCACTGTGCCCCACCTAGCTGTCCCTTGGATAGATCTAAACAAGAAACAGATCTACTTCACTCTCCCCCTTTTTATGTTTAACAAAGAAGAAAAGTGAATATCAAGAGAGTAATAGATGTTTTCATCATCCATTAATTCAAAATGACTAAGATCATGCAGACTTTAATTAATTAATCTGTTAATGACAAAACCAGGGGAAGAATCTAGGTCTCCTAACTCCTTATCTGATACTCTTTCCAGATACTCCACATTATGGAATGATATGAATAAAAAGTATAATTCTATTTAGTCTTACTTAAGATATAGCCAAGTAAGGAAGCAAAAATCCTGTATACCGACTCTGAAAATTACTTTACCATGATCCTCATGATTGAGAGTTACGTAGGGCAAAGGATTGTGCTGCTTTAGAAAAGCCCTTGTCATGGTGACAGTTTCAGACTGTAAGGTACCAGGAAAAATATGCATTTTTCCTTTCTCTGTAAAGAACTGAAGGGACAGAACATAACTGGACAGAATATTCCAATAACATTCTTCTTCCTAGTATTCTACAGGGATGGCATTTAACATTTGAAATGAAAGTTCCAGACCAGCAAAATTTTCTTGTGAGCTTGCAATGTCATTTAGGTTTTGTAAGATTCATGCATAGACTAGAAAAACTTTTCCTCTTCACGTTCCTACCAACAGTAAATAGTCTGCCAACAAGAAATTATTAAATCCCTATTATGTTTCAAGCATTGCATTAACACTTTTATTCTAGTTTTCAGCAGGGGAGAATTTAGGTGGGGCAAAATAAAACTGTAATTAGGAAACAGCTGTGTGGCTGTGGGGTCAGACTATGGGGTCAGAAAACCCTGAGTTCAAATACAGCCTGAGATACTTACTAGTGTGTGACACTGGACAAGCCACGTAACCTCTGTTTGTTTTGATCTACTGGAGAAGTAAATGGCAAACCTTTCCGGCATCTTTGCCATGAAGACCCCATAGACAATATGATTCATGGGATCATGAAGAGTCAGACCTAACTAAACAACTGAACCACAAAATTATAAAAATAGGACTTGAACAAAATAAATTTATTTTTTCCCCCAAGTAAACATTTGGAATTTAAATAAACATAATGGAGCAATATATTTAAAAATGTCTTAGATTTTTCTGCGAAAAAAAAAAAAAAAAGAAATTCCAATTCAGTTTTTCCAGTACTAGTGTAGATATTGACCAACTTTTAAAATCCTATACAAGTAATGCCATTGCATTTTTTTTTCAAATTCCAATACCAGCTTCTGAAAATTGAAAATTTGGTATTTTTCTAACTCAAACTACTATCATTTTGTATAGTTTGTACAATTGTAGACTGGGCTAGTTATTTCATTTCTCTCTCTACCTTTCCAAATGAGTGTAAGCTTTCTTAGGTGAAACGAGGGACTAATATTAGATCCAGTAAGTCCCCATGAATGATTTTCTGTTATTTTGTTATTTTCAGTAATGGCATACTCCAAAACATTCCATCCCTTAGGTGAACTCCATGCTGAATGTGTCACACTTAGGATAACAATGAAAGGGTGATATTATTCAGAAATAACAGGAATGGAATTTTTACAAGTCTCTATATAACAGAGGGTTTATTGTTCTCATACCAATCCATGAAGGTTCTGGAACACGAGACTACTTCAATATGACTACAGAAATGAGTCAAGATGCAAATATTGGCCTTCTACACAGACAATAAATCACTGGAAAGATTCAGCAGCATCATAAACTGCAAATTCAAAGCAAATTATCAGGATACATTCCTCTCACATGAACACTGACAAGCTAGAGATGCAGACTAGAGGCAGTATATATATTGCCTGTTGTTTTGAAAATTGTCACTGTTTATGATTTATGGAGAACATTTAAAATAGATATATTTTGGCATAAGTGACAAATGTGATGATCTGAAAATGGAGAGTCTAGTTTAATCGCTTTATTTTGTAGTCTGGAGAATATATAATGCTTTAGAAGGTAAATTGTCATGAAGTCCTTTGGGATTCAGCTAATTCTGTGATGATTGGGATGTTTGCTGACATTTTCTGGTTTTGAATTTCCAAGGCCATTACACCAGAGGATGTTTATTTCTTTCTAAGTTCTTAGGATGTACACATTTCCACTAGATAGTAGTGGTGCCTGATGGAGAGAGCAACTAGGTTTCTAATGTTCCTGAAACATCAGAAATAACTATATAAAAGTATTTTTATTTAATTATGCTTTTTTCAAACATGAAGAATATAGCACTTTATTTAAAAAGCTAAGCATCAACATTAATCATTATTACTAAACAATTTCCATTATAGACAATACATGATTAAAGCAAAACAAATAAATATTACATTTTTGTGTCATTAAGTTCCATATTTTTAGGAACTCTTCACTGTTATCAATTATTCCTCAAATCAACCTTTTTTCCTCTTTTCTTCTAAGACTTAAGTAGAATGGTTTTCTCAATTTACCATGATTTTTATATTTAGACCCAAAAGTCAGTATATGTATGACTCATTGTATGAGACTTATGCCCTATATAGTGATTTTATCTGTATGTTCAGATGCTTGGTATTAAAGTGATTTTACAATGTCCCTTAATGGTTATGGACACTAATTGTATTTCTCCTTGAGGCTTTCTAGCTTCTTTTTAGAGTGCTTTTCTTTTTGTCTTCTTCCATAGAATAGAGGGAGTATTGACTACCTATTAGAATGAGTATTACCGATTTCAAATATCAGACAATATAAAAGTCAGGGAGTCTTGTATCCAGGGTTTGAAGTAGCAGCAACAACCAGGTAGAGTGAAATAAGTAAGGTTCAAGGAAGAAACAAGGAATGAAATAAGAGATGTAATCAGGGAGTTTGAGATCAACATGACCATAACATCAAATTGAGCACAACTCAAAGTGACTCTAAGACCGAGAGGGAACTATTAATCAAGATCTTAAGCTTTCTGTAGCCTTTTATTCCTAAGCAGTCCAAAGCCATCTGAATGACTTCACTCCTGGAGCAGTATTCTTTCGGCTTTAAAGTGATACTGAATGTTTAATGGCAATGGTTAATCCTTCTGAAGTTGGGAATATTCTTCCATTAGTCCATGAAACTTTCAGACTATATATCTAAGGCAAGACTGTTTTCTGACTGGATTTGAGACTCAGTAAGGGCCTTCTGGGTTAAACAATCTACTGGGTTGGATCTCAGTGATAGAGGTAAACAATTTAGCTTCTGAACTTTATCCCTAATTTTTTCTAATCATTATTTTTGGAGATTGACCTTCATAAATTTCAGTCCCTTATCATCAATTGAATCCTGGTTATTTCTAACTGTATCTTTGGAATCTCAAGTTCTACATGTCTAAAAGAGAAATCATAATCTTCTCTCCTAAACATTCACCTCTTCTTAATGTTCCCATTTTTCTCATCCTCTTTGCTTGTATGAAGCTCTAGAATCTTCCTTCTTCTCTCTTCATGTTTCCTCCCCTCTCTTACTTCTCTGTTCAGTATGTTCCCAAGTTTCTATTTTATCTGCTGTATTTTACATGACAATCACCTTTTAGGAATTTATCACCTTTCACTTAAATTACTGCATCAGTCCCCTAAATGGTCTTCCTACCCCTTCCCATATTACTCTATCTTAATGCAACTGAGTGGAGGAAGGGAATGAAATAGTCAGACATACATTTTAGGCAGATCATTTTGACAGCTTAGTAGAAGATGGATGGATTTGTGTAAGGGAGATCAACCAGAAGACTATTGCAATAATACATATATGAGGGGAGAAGAACCTTCACCAAGGTGATAGCAGTGTTAGGAGTGAGAAGGAGACATATATAAGAGATGTCATGAATATAGAACTGACAGATCTTGGGAACTGATAGGAAATGGAGGGTGAGAAAGAGTAAGGAAGTGACTATGACATCTAGATTGTGAGTCTGGTGACTAGGAGCATAGAAGTGCCCTTGATAATAACAGGAAAGTCAGGAAGAAGAGAGGCCTTAGGAAGAATGATAACAAGTTCAATTTTGGACATGTTGTCTATAGAATATTCAATATGAGATCTCTAGGAGGCAGTCTGATATATAAAACTGGAGATCTGCAGAAAGGTTAGAGCTGGAGAAATATATTTGAACATTATCAGCATGGAGATAGAGATAGGGACAGATAGGTGACACAGTAGATAGAATTCAGGGTCTGAAGTCAGAAAGACTCATTTTCATGGTTCAAATCTGGCTTCAGACACTTACTAGCTGTGTGAGCAAGGGTTGCACACCCTGTTTGCCCCAGTTTTTCACCTGTAAAATGAACCAGAGAAGGAAATAACAATATATATTATATGCATATATATGTATGTATATGTTTATAATATATATTTGCTGAATCTTTGCCAAAAACCCCTCATCACCTACCTCCAAAAAAAGGGATCATGAAAGGAAAGAAATTTAATAACAGCAGCCAAAAAAATGGGCATCTAGGTAGCTTAGTGTTTAGAGTATTGATTTGGAATCATTTCATCTTCATGAGTTCAAATCTGCCCTCAGACACTTACTTGCTGTGTGACCCTAGGCAAGTCACTTAACTACAGTTGCAGAAAAAAGAAAAAGAGAATGAAAGAGAGAGAGACCCACAGAGACAGAGACAGAGACAGAGAAAGGGAGAAAGGAAGAGAGAGGGAGGGAAGGAGAGAGGGAGAGGGAGAGAGATAGAGGGAGGGAGGGAGGGAGAAAGGAAGGAAGGAAGAAAGAAAGAAAGAAAGAAAGAAGAGAATTCTCTTGTGAACATAATTGCATTGAACACAACTGCAAAATGACAACAACAACAGCAAAAGGATTGCCTTACTGTAGTAGAGGCCAAAGTGAGATTGCATAATTTGAATTGGTAATGGACCCAGCAAGCACACTTTCATGATTTTCTCCAGCTTTAAGCAGGAGTGATGGGAATAATCCAAGACTGAAACTTGGCAGGGCAAGGGACTCAGAGGGGAAAAGAAAAAAATGAAAAAAAAAAAAAAAAACCCAAAACAAACAGTTTCCAAAATTTCTACTATTTAATGTTGAATGGGTTCTGGGAAAAAAGACTCAGTAATATATTATAAGAAGAACTAAAAATAAATCCAACCTGAGTTCAACTCTGGCTTCAGATATCATCTGTCTAATACTGGGCAAGTCACTGCCTACTTCAGTTACCACAACTGTAAAATGGAGATCTTATAGAACCTTTTCTCTCAGGGTTGTTGTAAGGATTACATAAGATAATATTGCAAAGCATTTAGCATTATCAAAGCTTTAAAAGGTCCTGAGACTTTTGGGACATATTGTGAAAGCAGCAGTGGTATGTGAGATATACATATATATATATATATGTATATATATATATATATATATATA
>JAJPUD010002808.1:68187-85380 GCA_023553655.1 Myrmecobius fasciatus | reverse complement strand
ATATAGTGCTTTGTGATGAGAGAAAGCATCATATTTAGACATTTCCGCTCCCAGACTTAGGCACAACTGTATTAGAGGCAGTTAGTAAAGTAGAAAAAATTATGGGACTGGAGTCAGGAAGTCCTGACTCCAAATCCAACCTCAGATATTCTTAGACAAATCATTGACTTTTTGTCTGACTCAATTTCCTCAACCATAAAATTAAGATAGCAATAGAACCTATTTTACAAGATAATCATGCCATATGATATTACTATTATAATTATTTTTGAGTACCACAAACTGTGCCCATAAAAGATAGTGAACTTAATCAATAAATGTGTCTATTCTGCTTCACCTACCAATCATTTCCTCAATTATCTCCCTCTCTTCTAGTCTCTCTGTGCCCTGGGATATAACAAGGTTGAAATTAGGCCAATTAATAGCCCTACAAAGTCTTCTAAGTGTTCAAGCTAATCAATCACAGTATCTGGCATGTAGTAGGTGCCATATAAATGCTTATTCCTTTGATTGTTGTCATACGGTATCAGGACCAGGATTCAAATTCAGATCTCTTGATTCCAGGTTTAGATTCCTTTCTGCTATATTAAGTTACTTTCACACTCAAATCTATAATATACCAGAGGCAGTAAAAATATAAAGGCCCCATTTTTTTTTTTAGCTAAAGAGACTTTGTTTCTACAGAGTAAGGCTGTTGCTGGCGTCATTTCTTGGAATGATGCCATTTACAAAGAAGCATCTGACAAATAATTTTTGAGAATAAAGTTGCTCTCTTACAATTAGATGAGAGAGAGAGAAAGACGAAGAATTTAAGAGCCTTCTTGTCCCTGAGGTAAATGAATCAGCAGAAAAGAAGTCAATAACAAGTTCACAGGACTGCACAGCATAATTCAATAGCCACTCAATGAGCAGCTAACAGTCTAGTAGCCTGTCTTACCTTAACTAAATTTATAGCTCACATTAAATGGTGAGATTAAACCCATTATCTTAGGCTTGATCTCTGGAGCTCTAGAGTTTGTCTTTAGGACATGCATTTCTGGTAGCAGGGATTTTAGAAACTTTGATGTGGCAGCTTTGATATTTCCTACCTTAGAGGGGGCGGAGCCAAGATGGCAGAGTGAAAAGGTGACTTTCTGCCTCTCCTCCGACCTTCTCTCAAATCAACAACAAAATAAGCCTCTGAACTAATCTCCAAGTCAACGAACTCAGAAATATTTGGACACTTTTCTGAAGAACTTCATATCAGGGTTGCCTAACTCAGACAGAGAGATAAATAGAGGACTCCTGTGTAGGTCGGAAGTGAGGGTGGGACTCAGCTCAGCTCATCATGGCAGAAATTCCAAACTCCAGACTCCAAATAACAAACACCTGGAGTTTATCTGAGGCACTCGGGACACTCTGCCCTGATTGGGGGCAGGTGTTCTGGCAGACTTGCCTTGTTTAAGGAGTAATCCAGACTTAGTCCTAGCCCCCACCAGCCCAGCACCTTAAGTTAATTCAACGAAGTGCCCCAGGGCAAAGATCTTCAGCCGCCTTTCAGCTGCAGTTTTTTTTCCCTACCTTAAAGAGATATCCACCCTGTCTAAAAAAAAAAATGAAGAAGCAAAAGAAAGCTCTCATCATAGACAGCTTTTATCAAGACAAAGAAGCCTTGACCCCAGATCCTGAGGTTCCTTTAGACAAAATACCAGAAGAAGGTATTAAAGACCATCACTGGTCACTTTTTCAAAAGGCCTTTCTGGAAGATTGCATAAAGAACCTCAAAAGAGAGCTGGAGGATAAATGGGAAAATAAACTGAAATCAGTGCAAGAAGGATATGATGCCCTGCAAAAGAGATATGAAAAAGACACCAATTTATTGAAAAATAAAATTAGTGAAGTGGAAAAAGAGTGCAATGAACAAATTGGCCAGTTACAAAAGGAGCTTAAAAAGGTAAATGAAGAAAACAACACTTTAAAACTAAGAATTGAACAAATGCAAGTGAATGACTCACTAAGACTTGAAGAATCAATCAAACAAAAACAAAAAAATTAAAAATTAGAAGAAAATATGAAATATCTCCTAGGAAAAACAGATCTTGGAAAATAGATCTAGGAGAGACAATCTAAGGATTATTGGACTTCCTGAAAGCCATGATGAAAAAAAGAATCTAAACACTATCTTCAAGGAAATCCTGAAAGAAAACTGCCCTGGGATTGTAGAATCAGAAGGCAAAATCACCATTGAAAGAATTCACCGATCACCTCCTGAAAGAGACCCCAAAATTAAAACCCCAAGGAATATCGTGGCTAAATTTCAGGACTATAACACCAAGGAACAATTTCTGCTAGCAGCTAGAAAGAAACAATTCAAATACCGAGGATCAATAATTAGAATCACACACGATCTGTCAGCCTCCACATTGAAGGATCGAAGGGCCTGGAACCAGATATTCCGAAGGGCAAAGGAACTTGGATTACAGCCAAGAATAACTTATCCAGCTAGAATGAGCATTATCTTCCAGGGAAGAAGATGGTCATCAATGATATAGGTGAATTTCACCTATTTCTAATGAAAAGACTGGATCTGAACAAAAAATTCGAAATCCAAACACAGAACTCAAGAGAAGCATAAAAAGGTAAAAAGGAAAGGACTCTTGAGAACTTTATTTTTACTAGGGGGATACTTAAAGTTTGGGGGTATAATTAAGTAGATATTACTTTGATAATATGAAAAAGAGAACTAGAGGGGGAACAGTTGTCATACTGGGGAAAAGAGGGAAAAAGAGGTAAAATAAGATCTAAAAAAAAGGAGGTAAAAACAAGGTAAAATCACTTGAAGAGGCAAAGAAAACCTAATATAATTGAGAGAAAGAGGGGAGGGAGATGAGCACTGTGTAAATCTTACTCTCATAAGGTTGGGCTCTAAAAGTGTATATCAGACATTTGATTTCACATAGAAACTTGTCTGTTGCTAGAGGGAAGTGGGAGGGAAAGGAGGAAAAGTAAGGGACAAACTAATAGAAGGGAAAATAGAAGAATCAGGGGAAAGGAGTAAAAACAGGGAGAGGGGATCTAAAGGGTGGAGTATTGTTTGGGGTGGGGGTCATCAAAAGCAAAGTACTGAGGAGGGGGGAAGGGAGAAAGGAGAAAGGAAAGGGGAAAACATAAGTTGGGTAAATAAGATGGCAGGAAATAAAGAATTAGTTATTCTAACTGTGAATGTGAATGGGATGAACTCTCCCATAAAGCGGAAGCGGATAGCAGACTGGATTAAAAACCAGAATCCCACAATATGTTGTCTACAAGAAACACATCTAAAACATAGTAACACATATAGGATGAAGGTAAAAGGCTGGAGCAGGACTTATTATGCTTCAGGTGAACAAAAAAAAGCAGGGGTAGCAATCCTTATCTCAGATCAAGTAAAAGCCAAGACAGATCTAATCAAAAGAGATGAGGAAGGAAACTATATTTTATTAAAGGGTACCATAGATAATGTAGCAATATCAATACTAAATATATATGCACCAAGTGCAATAGCATCCAAATTCCTAGGGGAGAAATTAAGAGAGATGCAAGAAGAAATAGACAGCCAAACGATACTAGTGGGGGATCTCAACCTTGCTTTCTCAGAATTAGATAAATCAAACCACAAAATTAACAAGAAAGAAACTAGGGAGATAAACCAATTGTTAGAAAAGCTAGGTATGATAGATCTATGGAGAAAGTTGAATGGAGACAGTAGGGAGTTTACTTTTTTCTCAGCAGTCCATGGAACCTATACAAAAATTGACCATGTGTTAGGGCATAAAAACCTCAAAATCAAATGTAGAAAGGCAGAAATAGTAAATGCATCCTTTTCAGATTGTGATGCAATAAAAATCACATGCAATATAAGGCCAGGAGAAAATAAACCAAAAGTTAATTGGAAATTAAATAATCTAATCCTGAAGAATGAATGGGTGAAAGAGCAAATCATAGACACAATCAATAATTTCATCCAGGAGAATGACAATAAGGAGACAACATACCAAAATTTGTGGGATACGGCCAAAGCGGTTATAAGGGGCAATTTTATATCTCTAGATGCTTACTTGCATAAAATAGAGAAAGAAAAGATCAATGAATTGGGCTTATTATTAAAAAAAACTAGAAAAAGAACAAATTAAAAACCCTGAATTAAATACCAAATTGGAAATTCTAAAAGTAAAAGGAGAAATTAATAAAATTGAAAATAAGAAAACTATTGAATTAATAAATAAAACTAAGAGTTGGTTCTACGAAAAAGCCAACAAAATAGATAAGCCTTTAGTTAATTTGATAAGAAAAAGGAGAGAGGAAAATCAAATTGTTAGTCTCAAGAATGATAAGGGAGAACTTTCCTCCAATGAAGAGGAAATTAGAGCAATAATTAGGAGTTACTTTGCCCAACTTTATGCCAGTAAGTTTGATAATCTAAATGAAATGGAGGAATATCTACAAAAATATAGATTGCTCAGGTTACCAGAAGAGGATATAAATTATTTAAATAGCCCCATACCAGAAAAAGAAATACAACAAGCTATTAACCAACTCCCTAAGAAAAAATCTCCAGGGCAGATGGATTTACATGTGAATTCTACCAAACATTCAAAGAACAATTAATTCCAATACTACACAAACTATTTGAGAAAATAGGGACAGAAGGTATCCTGCCAAATTCCTTCTATGAGACCGATATGGTGCTGATAGCTAAACCAGGTAGGGTGAAAACAGAGAAAGAAAACTATAGACCAATTTCCCTAATGAATATTGATGCAAAAATTTTAAATAAGATATTAGCAATGAGATTACAGAAAGTCATCCCCAGGATAGTACACTATGACCAAGTAGGATTTATACCAGGGATGCAGGCCTGGTTCAATATTAGGAAAACTATCAGCATAATTAATTATATTAATAACCAAATTAACAAAAACCATATGATTATCTCAATAGATGCAGAAAAAGCCTTTGACAAAATCCAACACCCTTTCCTATTAAAAACACTAGAGAGTATAGGAATAAATGGGCTTTTCCTTTAAATGATCAATAGCACCTATTTAAAACCATCAGCAAGCATCATATGTAATGGAGACAAACTAAAACCATTCCCAATAAGATCAGGAGTGAAACAAGGCTGCCCATTGTCACCATTACTATTTAATATTGTATTAGAAATGTTAGCTTTAGCAATAAGAGAAGAAAAAGAGATAAAAGGAATCAAAATAGGTAATGAAGAAACCAAATTATCACTCTTTGCCGATGACATGATGGTATACTTAGAGAACCCTAGAGACTCAACTAAAAAACTACTAGAAACAATTCACAATTTTAGCAAAGTGGCAGGATTCAAAATTAATCCACATAAATCACCAGCATTTTTATATATTACCAACAAAGTTCAGCAGCAAGAGATACAAAAAGAAATTCCATTCCAAATAGCAGATGATAGGATAAAATATTTGGGAATCTATCTGACAAGGAAAAGTCAGAAACTACATGAACTAAACTACAAAATACTTTCCACACAAATAAAATCAGACCTAATCAAAGGTCTGAATAATCCAAGAAATTATTTTACAGATCTAGAAAAAATAGTAGCAAAGTTCATTTGGAAGAACAAAAGTTCAAGGATTTCAAGGGGATTAATGAAAAAAAAGGCAGATGAAGGTGGCCTCGCTGTACCAGATCTAAAACTATATTATAAAACAGCGGTCATCAAAACCGTTTGGTACTGGCTAAGAAATAGAGCAGTCGATCAGTGGCACCGGATAGGATATCAGGACAATCTAGGCAATAACCTTAACAATCTAATATTCGATAAACCCAAAGACCCCAGCTTTTGGGATAAATACTCACTATTCAGCAAAAACTGCTGGGAAAATTGGAAACTAGTGTGGAAGAAATTAGGGCTTGACCCATACCTAACACCACATACCAAGATAAGATCTAAATGGGTTCATGATCTAGATATAAAGAGGGACTTTGTAAGCAAGTTAGAGGAACGTAATATAGTTTATCTCTCAGACTTGTGGAGATGGAATAAATTTATGTCCAAAGAAGACCTGGAACTCCTAATTGAACACCAGATGGATAATTTTGATTATCTTAAGTTAAAAAGTTTCTGTACAAATAAAACAAATGCAGACAAGATTAGGAGGGAAGCATCAAATTGGGAAACCATCTTTACATTTAATGGTTCTGATAAAGGCCTCATTTCTAAAATATATAGGGAATTGTCTCATATATACAAGAATTCAAGCCAGTCTTCAATAAATAAGTGGTCAAGGGATATGAACAGACAATTTTCAGATGATGAAATTAAAACCATCTCTAGTCATATGAAAAGTTGCTCCAAATCACTATTGATTAGAGAAATGCAAATTAAGACAACTCTGAGGTACCACTACACACCTGTCAGATAAGCTAAAATGACAGGAAAAGATAACGATGAATGTTGGAGGGGATGTGGGAAAACTGGGACACTGATATATTGTTGGTGGAACTGTGAATGGATCCAACCATTCTGGAGAGCAATTTGGAGCTATGCTCAAAAAGTTGTCAAACTGTGCATGCCCTTTGACCCAGCAGTGTTTCTACTGGGCCTATATCCCAAAGAGATCTTAGAGGAGGGAAAGGGACCCACATGTGTAAGAATGTTTGTGGCAGCCCTTTTTGTAGTGGCTAGAAACTGGAAACTGAAGGGATGCCCATCAATTGGAGAGTGGCTGAATAAATTATGGTACATGAATGTTATGGAATATTATTGTTCTGTAAGAAACGACCAGCAGGACGATTTCAGAGAGGTCTGGAGGGACTTGCATGAACTGATGCTGAGTGAAACGAGCAGAACCAGGAGATCCTTATACACAGCAACAACAGTATAACATGATGATCAATTCTGATGAACATGGCTCTCTGCAACAAAGAATTGTCTCAAACCAGTTCCAATTGTTCACTGAAGAAAACCATATATACCCTGAGAGAGGGATATGAAATATGGACCACAATGTAACATTTTCATGATCTCTATTGACATTTGCTTACATTGTGTTGCCTTTCTCTGATTTTCTTTTTTTCTTGTAGATAAGATTTTTCTTGCATAACTTGTCAAGCATTTCAACATTATTAATATGTAGTGGACTTCCTGCCATCTAGGGGATGGGAGGGGACTGGGGGTAAAATTTGTAATGGAAAGCTTTGTAAAGATCAATGCTGCGGAACTACCCATACATATGTTATACAAATAAAAAGCTTTAATTAAAAAAAATAATTTCCTTACCTCCTCATTTTATGGACTAGGAAAAATGAGACCCAGAGTCTTGCTTCCAGTCTTCACACAATTCCTGTCACATAGTAGGTGTTTAATAAATGTCTATTGAGTTATTACTTGAAGTCAAATAACTAATAAATGGCAAAGCCAAGATACCAACATAGACTTTTTGAGTCCTATTCCAGTGCTCATTTTGCTATGCCATCACATTGTGCTCTATTAAAGTGTCTCATGTTGAATGTTTTATATTGTTTGTTTCTATATTAATTTGTCCTTTCTTATCATAAGTGTATGGACAACTCTCTCCGTGTACATAATTCCCAAGTTTACTTACAGTAAATTTACTTACAGTAATTTAGGTAAAAAGGAAAAAAAGACAGACATCTTAATTTTTAAAACAAATTTTAATTTTTCCCCACATCACTAAAATTTTCAATATACCCTCCCCAAAACACATCCAACCCAATCCTCCCTTGGTAAGAATTAAGCAAAACTGACTTAGATTATACTTGGGCTTTCACTTCTGTATCAAGGTGGTGGAGGGTAGTCTGATTCATGTTTTGAGTTCTAGTTCCAAGACTGATCACTGAAGTTGATCTCAGTTTTGCTGCCATTTTATGTTGTTTTAATTTACAGCATTGTAATAATTGTTTATTTGGTGCTATTTTGTACACGTATATTTTTTCTTAAATAATATGTATTTATCTTTATAAGATTTGTCTTCCCCGATAAGCTAGTAAGCCTCCTGAAGGAGGCTTCCTGAAGGGAGGATTATTTCATTTTTTCTTTGCATACTTAACACCAAACTTAGTGCCTGGCATATTACAGATTATTAATAAATGTTTGTTGACCAAATAACAAATATATTCTTCTCCTATTTCTTTCTTTGCTCTGAATCACATCAGTTAACTCATCATATTTCTTTTGTTTTTATGATATAATATTTTATTGTATTCATATGCTTGAATATTTTATGTTTACTACTAAAATGCATCTTCTATTCAGCCATCAGAATTGTTTTCCTAAAGCACAGGTCTCACCATATCACTCCTTAACTTAACAGCCTCCAGTGGATCCCTATTGCCTCTAGAATCAACTGTAAAATCATGAGGAAACTGAAGCAAACAGGATTAACTTATTTGCTCAGGATCACATAATTAGTAAATGTGAGCCAGATTTGAACTTTGCCCAGATCTAACTTTTAAGGAATTATTTTACTCAATGAGCTTTTGCACCTCCTTTTCTATTTGGCCAATTTTGCTTTTTTAGAACATTCTTTTCCTCATTGGCTTTTTGTACTTTCTTTTATATAACTCTGATTTCTCTTCTCAATTTTTCTTCTTCTCTCTTAATTATATTTTCAAAATTCTTTTTGAGTTCTTCCAACTTGAAACCAACTCTTTTTTTCTTAGAAGTTTTGGATGTAGGAACTTTGACTTTGTTAACTTTTAATTGGGTGTTTTGATCTTCCTTATCATTATACTAACTTTCTATGGTCAAAACCTTTTTTTTTAAATTTTGCTCAATTTCTCAGTCTATTACTTGGCTTTTATCTCTTTTTTAAAGTAGGACTCTATTTCCAGGGGAGAGAGTGTGATGTCCCAAACATCAGGGATTTTGTGCAGCTGTATTCAGAGATTCTTCTGGAGAATCTGTAAGTTTACAATTCTTCCCAGATGATATGATACAAGAAGAATTGTGTTTACTACTCTCCTGATTTGTGCTCTGTTCTGCAAATGACCATAATCGCTCTTTTCTGCCTTAGGACTTTGAGATGGGTTCTCAGGGATCCACTCTGGCTGTAAGCTCTAGTGTGTTGTCCTGGGGTGGTGAGCCAGGACTTCATCCCAAATCCAAGTATGGGCAAAGCAACAGAATCCTGCCTTAGTACTAGTTTAAAAAGACCTGTATCTTGTATCTGTAAAAAGACCCCTATATCATCAGTGGGTTGAGACCTCTGGAAGCTGCCTGCTGCCACCACTCCACTGCTGCCACTGTCGATTTAGTGGCTCCCAAGGATTGCTCTTGGTTTGCTAGGTCCCCAAGACCCTCTTACCCTAGTGAGACAAACCTTTCCTTCTGACTTTTCAAGTGAACTTTAGTTGCCACTGAACCAGAGGCCCCAAGGTCTGTTTTTGGATTGACGGAGCTAGGCTGTGCTGCTCTCCTGGTGCAACAGACCTTTCCTACTGACTTTATAAGTTGTTTTCAGCTGAAAAATTGTTTTACTCTATCTTTTTGTGGGTTCTGACACTTTAAAGTTTGTTTAGAGTCATTGTTTAAAGATAATTGGAAAAATCCTTGTCTTTACTCTGTTATCTTGGCTCTATCTTCCCCAAATTATTTTTCAAGAATGGAAAGGAAACAAGAATTTATTTTAAGTTCCTATTCTGGGCTAGACACTATGCTAAATGCTTTACAGTATTATCTCATTTAATCCTCACAATAACCCTGAGAGAGAAGGTTCTATAAGATTCCCATTTTATAGTTGGGGTAAATGAAGCAAGCAGAGTGACTTGCTCAGTGTTACACAGATAATGTCTGAAGCCAGAGTTCAACTCAGGTTGGATTTATTTTTAGTTCTCGTAATATATTACTATTCTTTTTCTCCCAGAACCCATTAAATAGTAGAAATGCTAGAAGCTTTGTTTTTTTTTCCATTTTTTTTCTCTCCCCACCCCATATTCCATCCTTATTGGAACCCTTTTATGGGAGATAAGATATTTAAATGGTTCTCATCTGGTTGACAAGCATTCTTAGCTCCTTGTCTTTGTGTTTCTTTTACATTAGTCCCTTATTTTTTCCCCTTTATTAAGGGATAGATCTTTAACTTTCAGATGATTTTTATTTTCCTCTATAGCTTTTGTGTTTTCATTCAGTTGTAGATGTAGGTAGACACAAGATATAGAGTCAGATGAGTGAATTTTGGATTTAAATCATGACTCTGCTCCTTCTTACCTTTGTGACCAGGGGAATGCCATCTCACTCCTACAGCTTTCAGTTTTCTCATCTCTTAAAGAGGGATCTGGATTAGATGATCTTCAAGATAACTCCTAGTTTAAAATCCATAAAACTGTTTTCAGTTTGACTTATCTATATCTGGAGTCCTAGTTCCCCTAGGGATTTTTCCTAGTCATTTAATGGGAACCTGTGAAAATAGTATTAACTTTATAATTTCCTTAATAAACAATTATTCAGAAAAATATTGATTCCCAGTTATTTTGTTGTTTAATTTTCTTAATGATGATCAGTCTTTTCTGAATTACTAATGAGATCATGAAAGCCATATTAATTTTTTTGTTTTATTCTGATTTCTGGAATGGTATGAATTAATATTTACTTTGACTCCCTGAAAGAATTTCCATGCATGTACATAAGTATATCTCTATTTGCTAGATAGGTTTGTAGAGGATTTATCTGACCTATGGTATATTTCAAAGCAGTCATGTTTAATTTTATTTTGATTAAATATCACCTTGGAATAGGAAAACCTTTTGTCAGACAATGTACCTTTCTTCTTTTTTCTACTTTGCTGTTTATTTAAATCTTTTTATGGAAAAAAAAAAAGTCATGTGCTTTATTGTATTCTCCTATCTTTTGCCTTTCCTTACCCATTTCCACTGTCTTCAACAGATTGCTTTTAAATCTTTTGTCCTTGGAGACCAAAAGCTCATATGGAGCAGTATTAATGGATTATGAGAAAATCTTTTTTTAAAAACTTTCTATTTTACTTGTGGATGTAAAGAAACTAATATTTTATCTGGTGTCAAGGGTCCGAAAATTATACAGAAAACTAATTAGTAACTAAGTTTCTTACTAGTCGACTATGTACATAATATTCTTGATGCTCTTAGAGCAGAAAGGGGTGTTGGGAGGGATTTTTACTTATTTGAAGAATTTAATACATTTAATGAATAAAGGGAATCACATAGTTAATCAACCTCACAACTGGAAGGCTCCTCAGTAACCATCAAATTCAAAGCAGAGATGGATGATGAATAGGAGAGGATATAGATTGTAGGCAGAAAGTCTAATAAGGAGGATACTGCAAATTAAAAAAAAAACAAGCTTGTAAAACTCTAATAGTCAAGTTTGGATATGAGAAGGCATATTCAATTTGTCTTCTAGCAAACTGCTTCAAAGTTTGAGTGGTGGTTCCCCAAATAGGTTGGCAGGGAGGGACCACTGCATATATAAAGCATTTTGAAAACTTTATATAAGCTATTATTAAGCTATGATATGCCAAAGAATGTAACAAATATCTGAAGAATTACTTAAATCTTCCTTACAAATGAATTGATTCCTAATGCCTAAGGCAAATCTAGCTGTAATAAAATCCTATTGAAGTAATATTTGGATTGGTGTTCCTTGAATGATTTCTTTTTAAGCAAGTGCCATTCTTTATAACTTCTCAGTCTTTAAAATTACAGCTGAAAATTACCAGTTTCATAGAGGAAGAGAGGAGATACATAGTTTCCATATGTTGGAAGAGAAATGAAGTCATGAAGAATATAGATATACATTCTCATCAGATTGCTAGAGAGTAGAATGAATGGCAGGTCTTTGTTTTACCCATAATATTCTTTGGAAAAGTTCAAATGTTAATACTTACAGTTTTAATGGTTAGTTCAAGATATTGACTTCTTTATAAATTACATTTGAACTTACAATTGAACTTTTCAATTACAATTGAACTTTTCAATTCTCTGTTAGAATTTTAATAATTTTTAAAACTATGTTAATTAGGCATATTTTTTGTTGTTCATTTATTTATGTTTGATTTCGTGACTCCATGGACCATAGCATGCCAGGCCCATCTATTCTCCACTATCTCCTTTAGTATGTCCAAGTTCATATTTATTGCTTCCATAACACTTTCTATTCATCTTATCCTCTGCCATCTCCTTCTCCTTTTGCCTTCAATCTTTTCCAACATCAGGGCCTTTTCTAGTGAATCCTATCTTTTCATTATATGGTCAAATTGTTTAAGCTTCAGCTTCAGTGAATAGTCTGAACTATTTTCTTTAAGTATTGTCTGATTGGATCTATTTGCTGTCCAAGGAGCTCTCAAAAGTCTTCTCTAGCACCACAATTTGAAAGCCTTGATTCTGTAGAGCTCGGCTTTCCCTATAATCCAACTCTCACAGGCATATATTATTACTAGAAAAACTAAAATTTTGACTATACAGCCATTTGTCAACAAGGTGATGTCTCTGCTCTTTATGATGCTGTCCACAGCTTTCCTTCCAAAGCAAAAGGCTTGTTTGTTTTGCTTGTCTTTTGTTTTTTAGATTTCATGGTTATAATCATTAATTATTATTATCAGATTCTATGATCTCAGTCTTTATAAGGTTAAGCTTCAAGTCAGCTTTTTTATTTTCCTTTTTCAATCTCATCAAGAGGTTTCTTAAGTCTCTGTCACTTTGGGCCATCAGTGTTATCTTCTGCATATCTGAAATTGTTGATTTCTCTCAGTAACTTTAATTCCAGTTTTTAATTCATCCAGCCTGACATACATGTGTCATACTCTCCATATAAGTCAAATAAATAGGGTGAAAATATACAACCTTGCCATACTCTTTTCCTAATCTTAAACCAATCATTTCTTAATTGTTCTTCATCTGTGTAAAGGTTTCTCAGGGAGCAAGTAAAATGATATAATACTCCCAACTCTGAATATTTGCCACATTTTGTTGTAATCTACACAGTGAAGGGTTTTAGTGAAGTCAACGTGACAAAAGTATATATATTTTCTGGAACTCTCTTTTTTCATAATCCAGCAAATATTGGCAATTTGGTCCCTAGTTCCTCTGCCTCTTTGAAAAATAGCCTGCACTTCTGGTATTTCTCAATTCACATATTGCTAAAGCCTTGATTCAAGAATCTTAAATATAAGATTGCTGGCATGTGCAATTATTTGGTAATCTGAACATTCTTTGCCATTGACCTTCTTTAGAATTGGGACACAAACTAATCTTTTCCAATCAATGTCCATATGGCAGCTGGGACCACCAACAACAGCTTAGGAAAAAACAAAAACACCCTCCTCCTTTATTTTCTGTTTTCTCCAGTTTCTTGACCAAACTAGACCATCCAAGTTCAGCCACCAGGAATAGTAAGATATAGGGGCAGCCAAGGATTGCAAAGCAATGGTGGGAGAATGTACATAGTAGGGGAGGTGGGGTCCTGGGCAGGAAACAATTCCAAGGTAATAGTACTAGGATCAAGAGAAAAAGCCTCATGCTAAAGATGGAAGGGTGTCGAGGGATAGCAGAAGGTGAAATCACATTAACATGCAGCCTGATCAACATGCAGCCCCCAAATCTTAAAAAGTATCAGGGAAAAAAATATCCAGAGTCAGGGAAATACAAAGCTAAAGCAGATAAGGAACTAACAAGACAAAGCAGATTCGACTAAATTCAAGAAATATATATATATATATATGCAGATCTTGAATTACTGTGATATTCCTTTTTAAATGAATTTTTGTTCATTTTTTTATATTACTTACATTTCTTAATATATTTCCCCTTCATTCAAAGCTATTCCATATTTTTTAAAAATATATATTTTTTTAAAAAGAGATAAAATCAGTTTGGCAAAAATAACCACTGAAAAAGCCTGAAAATAGATTCAGTTCTTTTTTTTTTTTTTCACACCTTAAGTTGACTTTAATTTATTAAGTGTCCTATATGCACAGAAAACTGTGCTAGATCCAAGGAGAACATAGAAAACTCAGATAAAAACCTGGTCCCTGCCCACAAGGAATTAAGTTTGACAATGAAAGGATATCTACAAAGAAAACGGCTTGTTACTTCTTCTGGCTCTCCCCTCCACAGCTGCAGATCGCAGCCCACCCATGTGTTCTCCTTGAGCACTCAGGTCTGTCTACACGGTCCCAAAGACCCCCTCCCCTCACATATTCCAGTCACCAGGGGGGGCACCCAAGACAAACCCACAGACTCCATGCCTCGGCTTCCCTGGAGACGCCCTGTGACCCCTCCTTTGTGGGGATCGGGTTTTGTGTTCTCTCTGAACGTGACCCCTTCTCACAGCATGGGGGGCTCTGTGCGTGTAATCCCAGCTGGATATACAGAAATGGTCCCTACCCAAGGCACAGGGTATTTTGGGGCTCCAGGTGCATGTTGGGGGGAAGAACCCTAACAAATGCAAGGATTCAGATGGGGCTGGGGAGGAGAAGCATGAATTGGGCTTTCGAGGATGGGTGGACATCCATAAGGTAGAAGGAATAAATCCTAAGTGTACAGAAGAGCATGAGCAGAATGTGAAGATGGTGGGCTGGTCCTGGGGGGAAAGGCTTGGGGGCTCCTAGGAGGGGCAGGACCATTGTGTGGGGTGGAGGATGCTTTTGTGACCCCGCAATCAGAGCACCCCAAGTCAGGACTTCAAATCCAGCCTCAGTTTCCTCATCTGTAAAATGAGCAGGAGAAGGAGATGGCCAACCCCTCCCGTGTCTTTGCCAAGGAAACCCCAGATGGGGCCATGGAGAACAGGATACAACTGAGGTGACTGAACAAGGGGCTGCTGAGCCATTGCCAACTGTCTGAGGATGAGGAGGAGAGGCTCTGCTGCTGTTTTGGAGCAAGGAGAACAGTTTGTTCCCCAGCCAGATGCAAACCCCGAGGCTGCCTGGCTGAGGCAGGCCCAGGGATCAGAAAGGGGCTTCTGCTCCGCAGGAGGCTGTGAACACAAGCAGGGGTGACCGATGTCATGGACCCAGATCTCAGCAGATAGACCTTGGGGTAAGCGCTTCATGATGGTCGTTGGGTGGACTCAGGGCCGGCCACTGGTGACTCCCAGGAGGCGAGTGGAGGGCCGAGGCTTGTGCAGCTTTATGGCAGCAACAGTTTAGACAGAGGTGGGAGATGATTCTCTGCTGGGAGGATCACAACCAACAGAGCACTTACAGGGAGGACTCGAAGGCCTCCGGGCCAGAACCCCGGGGCCTCAGGCACACAGGATCTTAGATCAGAGCTGAGACCTCCGTGCTCAGTGCAGCCCAACTCCCTCATCTTTCATGAGAGAAGACTTGCCGCCTTCACCTACAGTAAAACAAGGGCTGGGATTCGAACTCAAGTCCTGGTTCTCGAGCACATCAAAATGCTCAGAAGGGGAATGGCGCTCTGTGAGCGGCGCAGAAGCTGTGGCTCAAGGTAGGAAAGAGCTGGTCCAAGGGGTGTTAGACTAAGCCCCCAAACCAAATCTTGGGGGCACACCTGCCTTAAGGGGTCTGGGAGGGAATGGACCACTGGAGGCTGGCCAGAGAACCAGGGCAGAGCTCTCCTGGCGCCAAGGAGTCACTGACACATCTATGTTTCCAGGAAGCCGAGGAGACCAAGGGCCACCTCGTCACTGGTGGGGACTGGGGACAATGGAGACAAGGGCCACCTTGGAAGGAATAGGTCTGAGAAGTGTGAGTGGACAAGCAGGCGGCGAGGGGCCGTCTGCAGCAAGCACGCCGGAGCCAAGGGAACAGCGGGGAACTCAGGAAGGGCTTCTGCCAATGGTGGGCCGGCTCGTGTTGGGGGGACCCCCGAGCTTGTTCCCAGATGAAGCTCGTGCTAAGGCACAAGGTTCATCCGCAGTGAGAATGAGGTGACGGGCCGGGGCTGGGGGGAAGCAAAGGGGGAGTTTGTACACTGAAGCTCGCCAGCATAAAGGGCCGTGACCAGTGACTCTGGGGGGTGAAAAGAGCCCAGGGGAAAGACTTGACTTTCAGCGGTCGGGCACCCGCCTTACCCCCGACGTTCACAGGCTGTTTTCATAAGGCTTCTCGGCCGTGACTGACTTCTCTGGTGAGAGATGCGCTGCAGCCGGAAGCTCTGCCATTTTTGTACGCGCTGCAGACGCAGGTGAGGGTCTTGCCAAGTGTAAGGACACCCCCCCCCCCCCCCCCGCGCACGCAGCCCTATCGCTTCTCATTGACGTCAGTTCTGTAATGGGAGGTGAGCGAGGAGCTGTGCTTGAAGGCTTTCCCGCACACGTTGCACTCGTAGGGCTTCTCTCCGGTGTGGGTTCTCTGATGGACCGTGAGGTGGGTGATCTGGGTGAAGGCCTTGCAGCACACGTTGCATTTATGAGGTTTCTCTCCCGTGTGGATCCTTCGGTGGGACGTGAAGGACGACCTGTACTTGAAGGCCTTGCTGCAGTCGTTGCACTTGTGGGGCTTCTCGCCCGTGTGGATCCTCTGGTGCACAGTGAGGTGGGTGAACTGGATGAAGGCCTTGCCGCAGTCGTTGCACTTGTGGGGCTTCTCGCCGGTGTGGATCCGCAGATGCTCGGTGAGGTGGGTGCTGCGGCTGAAGGCCTTGCCGCACTGGTTACATTCGTAGGGCCGCCAGCCCGTATGGGTTTTCTGGTGGTGGGTGAGGGAGGAGTTGCAGTTGAAGGCCTTGCCGCACTCGTTGCACTTGTAGGGCTTCTCGCCGGTGTGGATGCGCTGGTGGTACATGAGCAGCGCTTTGCCGTTGAAGGCCTTGCCGCACTCGTTGCATATGAGCTTCCCTCCCGTGTGGATCTTCTGGTGCTGAGTGAGGGAAGACTTGTAGCTGAAGGCTTTGCCGCATTCGTTGCACTCGAACGGGTTTCCTCTGATGTGGATCTTCTGGTGGTGAGCGAGGGAGGAGTAGTGATTGAAGGCCTTGTCACAGTCGCTGCACTTAAAAGGCTTCTCCCCGGTGTGGATCCTCTGATGGGAGTGGAGGGCCGAGATGTGGTTGAAGGCTTTCCCGCACTCGCTACAAATGTGGGGGTTCTCCCCAATGTGGGTTCCCTGATGGATAGCGAGCTGGGCCCTCTGGATGAAGGCCTTCCCACAGTCGTTGCACTTGTAAGGTCTCTCCCCGGTGTGGATCCTCTGGTGCACCTTGAGGTGGGTCCTAGAGATGAAGGCCTTG
>JAJPUD010002808.1:0-65398 GCA_023553655.1 Myrmecobius fasciatus | reverse complement strand
AGCTTTATATATATATATATATATATATATATATAAATGTAATCTCCTTGGTGTCAGAAAATGTTGAGTTTTAACTTTTGTATGTCCAATGTCTAGTGTGGTGTCTTGCACATGATGGGGCTTAATGAATACTTATTAAACTGAAGTGTCAGGGGTAGAATTTTATTCCACTTTTTTCTGATTCCAAGGTCAGCATGTTTTCCCAAAATACTGTTTTGGGTCTACTTAATATGAAACTAAACTTATGATTTTTGTTCTGCTACTAGACTTCAATAATTCAGGAAGAGAAAGCCTGATGACTTTGTGCAACTCTGCTTTACTTAAATCCAATTCACTTTGCAAGTCAAGATATCACCTGTGATATCATTTGTTCTCTTTGAAAATAAAGGATGAACAACAACAAAATGAAACTAGACTAATACTAAGTATTCAATTCAATTAAAAAAATCTTTATCAAGGGCTTGCTTTGTGGATGAGTACTGACTATACAAAGATGGATGTGTAAGAGACTGAATACTTAAGTTGTGAGGACCATGCAATGAATGATTGTCAGTCACTCTATATACTGTCTCTCTAGTTACATTCAAAGGTATGATTTTAGGGATATCTGTCAGTCATGATGTGTTACTCATGAGCTCTGCCCCTAACCAGCATTACTCCCATTCTTTTCAGATTCACATTTTTTTTAAGTCAGTCAGTAAACATTTATTAAGCATCTACTGTCTTAGCAAAGAACCCAAAGAAAGGCAAAACCTTAAAATAAGAAAAGTTAAACAATTTTCCCTTTTGATGTGATTTTTCTTGCACAGCATGACAAATATGAAAACATATTTAGAAGAATTGCACATTTAAACTATATCTAAATGCCTGCTGTCTTTGGAAGAGGGAAAGGAGGAGGAAGGGAGAAAAATTTGGAACACAAAGTTTTGCAAAGGTGAATATTGAAAACTATTTTTGCATGTATTTGAAGAAAAGTTAAATAATATTTTAATTAGATAAGTAAAAACATAGTAGCAAAACTAACCTGGTATTTGCTTATATCGTATCATATAATATTCCAAACACTTCCCAGCCTCTATCTGAGAAAATTATATCGCCATATGTCAGAATCATTTCTGCCTTCTTCATATTATCAATTTGTGAGAAGTCAGAGCATTCAGCTGCTTATTTTATACCTACAAACTCTGCTACGGAGAACATTGTTGAGGATGAGGGAGAACTTAATAGCCATCAATTATAGTACTTGCTACAGAAGCAGGTGCCTTGCCAAGTAAAGAATGATTATAACCAATCTGACTATAGATTATTCTGGCACTGGGTACTGGGCTTCTATGTAAGAGTTGTTCCATTAGCATAGTAAAATCTTTATCATCTTTTCTGGGCTTTCTGGCTCTGCCGCAGAAGCCTGTGCTTCTGTCTAGCCTTCTTAGAACCCATCACTGAAAGGGGCAACAGTCAAATGTTCCAGAAGTTAGCATTCAAGGAATGTCACTTATCACGAGTCTAATATCAACAATGGCAGGGGAATAAACTAGACTATATGTTGGCTCTGGCTGTCATCTCTCTGTCTCTCTTTTCCCCTTCAGAATTCTGTAGCTTGCTTGGGCATCAGATGTCACATTTTCATTCCAAAATTTCCAAGTCATGCTGGCAATGAAGGCAAATGGCAATTGTCCCAGTCCTTACATTCCTGTGGAAACACTATCCCAAAGGATGCATTCTCTACAGATGTGCCATAAAGCTTTCTGTCAAATAACTTATAATCTAATAAAAGGAAGGGCAAGTACATGTATAACCTTGATATGAGAAAATGAAAGTACGAAGGAGGTATCTACTCAAATTCTTTTAGAAATTTTTGGGAAAAAAATGAGCAAAAAGAGAGTACTTTCACCCAAGATGTCAGAAAAACTTCATGGAGAACACAGTATCTTATTTAGCTCTTGAGGGCAAAGACCTGAATATATGGAAGTTGTGAAAAAAGAACAAAGTTATGTAGACAGGATGGGGATGAGACAAGAACCAGGGAGTAAAGAGTAGCCAGACTGAGCTGAAAGTTGGAAGAGATGATGAGGTATGGGGTTAAATATGAGATAGGATTGTAAAGGGAATTTGGAGTCAAATTGTAGTGAGGTTTAAATACTGGGACTGGGAATTTATGCTATATTTATTTATTTACATTCCTTTATTTATAGGAAACTAGGAAAAACTGAGTCTTTTACCAGAGGGGTAATATAATTAGATCACTCTGTTAGATAGATTGTTCAGCAATTTGAAATGTGGATTGGTGAAAAGAAAAGATTGAAGAAAGGAAAAAGAGTTAGAAAATAATTATAATAGTCAACCAATATAACATTAAGATTATTAGATGATGAGAGATTTTATTCTATTCCCTACTAGTTATGGTAAGGAATAAACATATTCCCTACCATATCTACATCCAAGGGGATCTTTCATAACTCTCCTCATCTTACATATCCATTCAGGTAAGTCCTTACTCCCCAACATGAACTCTCAAGTCTCACCAATTACTATGCTATCTAAAGCAATCATTCCTTCTGGCAGAGTTTTAATGAGTAAGTTAGCCTAGTAGATGGGCATTTTAAGCATCTATATTTAAGTATAGCTCAGCTGTGATATATGTTTTGCCCTGGGGACAAAAGACAATGCTATGAGAACTAGAACTATTGAGGGAATGAGGATGCTAGGTGATCCATGGGGCTAAGGGACTTTCTGGCTCTTGCCATTGCAAGAGTTGATTAGAGGGGAAGGCAGGCCTGGCACAGAGGTGCCATAGTAATGAGACATCAGATGCTGGCAGCTATTTCACATTCATCAGGCTAGTGGAGGACTACAGGGGTAGTGGCTAGCATGGGAAAGAAGCATAAGCATCCCCTTGGATGTGAACAACCTTAGGAGAAAGCCCGGCATTGTACTAGTTACCCTTCTGCCTAGAGACACAATTGGAATTATTAAAAAGCTAATTATAATAAGTATCTCTCACTGGCTTCTGAATAGGGAAGTGGCAAGGAGAGGAGTTGGAGTAGTGGAAAGAGAAATAGACTTCTCTTTGTTCTCCAAGTTTTGTCTAACATATTACAAACAATGGGAGGCAGCATGGCATAGTTGATAGGGTATTAGACTTGGAGTGAGGAAGAACTCAGACATACTAGCAATATGATCTGGGCTGATCACTTGACTTCTGTCTCTTTCACAGTTTCATCATATGTAAAATGAGGGGGTTATAATCAATGGCCTCTAAAATTCTTTCCAGTCTAAAATTATTATTCTATGAATTATTCATATTTCCACAAAATATCCTTATTCTTCCTAACATACCTATTACTGGCAGCTTTTTGGCACAGCAGAGTGCTGAAACTACAGACGGGAAGATAAGGGTTCCCGTTCAGCATAGTGTCTTACTACACTTACTAAGTGAGTGACTTGCCCTCTGTCTTAGTTTTCTCAGCTGTAAAATAGGGATAAAGATAGTAGCTGCCTGATAGGATTGTTGTGAAAATCAAATGAGATGATATTAATAAAATACTTAGCAAAAAACCTGCTACACAATAGGCAATGAATGCTTATTTTCTTCCTTCTTTCTATTGATGGCCTCATCATCCTCCTGGTTACCTAGGGTGCTATCCACACCCATTATCAATTCCACTGCCCAAATTCAAGCTCTTGTTATATTTTGTCAGTTTCTTAACTATTTTCTTTTTCTCTGGTCTCTTAGCTCCATAATCCATCATTCAGATTCTATCTGATTGTGGCCAACTGTTCAAAAACTTTCATTGATTTCATGATTTCAAAAACTTTCATGATTAATCTGATTTGATCAAGTACCAAGTATTTATTAAATATCTTCCATGTTCCAATTCCATCCTGAAAGCATCTTTCAGATACTTTCTATCAGAAACACAGATAAAAATTACATGAAAAAAATAAAAACAAAAGTTAATTTTTTTCTTTTTTTTGTTAAAAACTTTTTATTTTCAAAGCATATGCATGGATAATTCTCAACATTCACCCTTGCAAAACCTTGTGTTCCAAATTTTTTCCTTTCCTCCCCACCCATTCCCCTAAATGGCAAGTAATCCAATATATGTTAAATGTGCAATTCTTCTATATGTATTTCAACAATTATCATGTATAAGAAAAATCAGATCAAAAAAGAAAAAAATGAGAAAAAAAAAACAAAGTGCAAGCAAACAACAACAAAAAGAGTGAAAATACTATGTTGTGAACTACACTCAGTTCCCACCGTCATCTCTCTGGGTGAAGATGGATCCCTTCATCAAAAGACCATCAAAACTAGCCTGAGTCATCTCATTGTTGAAAAGAGACATGCCCATTAGAATTGACCATCGAAAAATCTTGTTGTTGCCTTGCACAGTGATCTCTTGGCTCTGCTCACTTCACTTAGCATCAGTTCATTTAAGTCTTTCCAGACCTCTCTGAAATCATCCTGCTGATCGTTTCTTACAGAACAATAATATTTCATAACATCTATATGCCATATCTTATTCAGCCATTCCCTAGTTGATAGGCATCCACTCAGTTTCTACTTTCTTCCACTACAAAAAGGGCTGCCATAAATATTTTTGTACATGTGGGTCACTTTCCCTCCTTTAAGATCTTTTTGGAATATAGACCCAGTAGAAACACTGCTGGTTCAAAGGGTATGCACAGCTTGAAAGTCCTTTGGGCATAGTTGCAAATTGCTCTCCAGAAGGGTTGAATTAGCTCACAACTCCACCAACAATGTATTAGTGTCTCAGTTTTCCCACATCCCCTCCAACAATTGTCATTATCTTTTCCTCTCATCTCATCCACTGAGAGGTATATAGTGATACTTCAGAGTTGTCTTAATTTGCATTTCTCTGATCAGTAGTGATTTAGAGCACCTTTCATATGACTAAAAATGTTTTCAATTTCTTCATCTGAAAATTGTCTGTTAATATCCTTTGATCATTTTTCAATTGGAGAATGGCTTGAATTCTTATAAATTTGAGTCAATGCCCTATATATTTTAGAAATGAAGCCTTTATCAGAACCCTTGGATATAAAAATTTCCCCCCCCAATTTATTGCTTTCCTTCTAATCTTATCTGCATTGGTTTTATTTGTACAATTTTTTTTAGCTTCCTATAATCAAAATTATCCATTTTATATTCAACATTGTACTCCAGTTCTCTTTTGGCCACAAATTCCTTCCTTCTCCACAGATCTGAAAGATAAACTATCCTTTGTTCTTCTTAATTTTCTTATAATATCACTCTTTATGTCTCAATCATGAGCCCATTCAACCTTAACTTGATATAGAGTATTAAGTGTGGATCAATGCCTAGTATCTCCAATACTAATTTCCAATTTCCCCAGCAGTTTTTGTCAAATAGTGAGTACTTTTTCCGAAAGCTGGGGTCTTTGGGTTTGTCAAACACTAGATTACTATAGTCATTGAATATTTTGTCCCTGAACTTTCTTAGCCAGTACCAAATGGTTTTGATGACTGATGCTTTATAATACAGTTTTAGGTCTGATACAGCTAGGCCACCTTCATCTGCATTTTTTTTTCATTAATTCCCTTGAAATTGACCTTTCGTTCTTCCAGGCAAACTTTGTTATTATTTTTTCTAGCTCTGTTAAATAATTTCTTGGAAGTTTAATTGGTATTGCACTGAATAAATAGATTAATTTAAGTAGTATTGTCATTTTTATTATATTCACTCAATGAGCTTTTGATATTTTTCTAAGAGATTAGATCTGACTTTTTTGTGTGTGGAAAGTGTTTTGTAATTGTATTCATATAGTTTCTGAATGTTTTAAATTATCTATAGTTATTTTAAATGGAATTTCTTTTTGCTGCTGGATTTTGTTGATAATAGATAAAAATGCTGATGATTTATGTGGATTTATTTTGTATCCTGCAACTTTGCTAAAGTTGTGAATTTTTCTAGTAGTTTTTTAGTTGATTCTCAAGGATTCTCCAAGCATACCGTTGTATCACCTCAAAGTGATAATTTGATTTCCTCATTACTACTCTAACATCTTTAATCTTTTTCTTTTCTTATTACCAAAGCTACAGTATAATACAGTATACAATACTGTAATTTTTATACAGTAATATATACAGTATTATATAATACAGTAATGAATAGTAATGGTGACAGTGGGCAGCCTTCTTTCACTCCTGACCTTATTGGGAATGGTTCTAGTTTGTCCCCATTACATATGATGCTTGCTTATGGTTTTAAATAGATGCTACTGATCATTTTAAGGAAAAATCCATTTATTATTATACTTTCTAGTGTTTTTAATAGGAATGGGTGTTGGATTTTATCAAATGCTTTTTCTTCATCTATTGAGATAGTCATATGATTTTTGTTAGTTTGGTTATTAATATAATTGATTATGCTGATAGTTTTCCTACTATTGAACCAGCCCTGCATTGCTGGTATAAATCCTACTTGGTCATAGTGTATTATCCTGGGGATGACTTTCTGTAATCTCATTGCTAATATCTTATTTAAGATTTTTACATCGGAGTGCTAGGTGGCACAGTGGATAGAGCACCAGCCCTGAAGTCAGGAGAACCTGAGTTCAAATCTGGTCTCAGACACTTAACACATGCTAGCTGTGTGACCCTAGGCAAGTCACTTAACTTTAATTGCCACAACAAAAAATTAAAAAAAAGATTTTTGCATCAATATTCATTAGGGAAATTGATTTTTAATTTTCTTTCTCTGTTTTTACCCTACCCAGTTTAGGTATCAGCACAACATCTGTGTCATAAAAAGAATTTGATAGGACTTCTTCTTTCCCTATTTTTCCAAATAGTTTGCATAGTATTGGAATTAATTGTTCTTTAAATATTTGGTAAAATTCATATGTAAATCCATCTGGCTTTGGAGATTTTTTCTTAGGGAGTTGATTAATAGCTTGTTCTATTTCTTTTTCTAAAATGGGACTATTAAGTGATTTTTCCTCTTTGGTTAATCTGGGTAATTTACATTTTTGTAACTATTCCTCTATTTCACTTCAATTATCCAATTTATTGACATGTATTTGGGCAAAATAACTCCTAATTATTGCTCTAATTTCCTCTTCATTGGTGAAAAGTTCTCCCTTTTCACCTTTGATACTAACAATTTAATTTTTATTATTTTATTTACCTTCTTAACTTCTTTATTTATTTTGTGGTTTGATTTATCTAGTTCTGAGAGAGTAAGGTTGAGATCCCCCACTATTATATTTTGCTGTCTATTTCTTCTTGCAGCTCTCTTAACTTCTCCTTTAGGGATTTAGATACTATACTACTTGGTGCATATATGTTTAATATTGATATTACTTCATTATCTATGGTACCCTTTAGCAAAATGTAGTTTCCTTCCTCATCTCTTTTAATTAGATCTATTTTTGGTTTTGCTTGATCTGAGATCAGGATCCCTACCTCTACTTTTTTTTTTTATATCAACTGAAGCATAATAGATTCTGCTCTAGCCTTTTACCTTTACTCTGAATGTATCACTCTGCTTTACATATATTTCTTTTAAATAGCATATTGTAGAATTCTGGCTTTTAATCCAGTTTGTAATCCACTTCCATTTTATGGGAGAGTTCATCCCATTCACATTCATAATTAAAATTATTAGCTCTGTATTTTCTTCCATCTTGTTTTTTCCAGGTTATACTTTTCTCTTTCCCTTCCTCCTTTCCCTCCTCCCCAGTATTTTGCTTCTGACCACCACCTCCCTCAAAAACCCTTCCCTTTTATAGTCCTTCCCCCTTTCTTATACCTTTCCTCTTCTACTTCTATTCTCCCTTTTATTAGCCTCCCCCTTTCCTTTCCCCTTTCCCTCATATTTCCCTATAGGATGAGACAAGTTTCTCTGTGAAGTTAAATATGTTCTGTTATTCTCTCTTTGAGCCAAATCTGATGAGAGTAAGATTCACACAATGCTCATCCCCCTCCCTTCTTTCTTTCAATTGTAATAGGTCTTTTTTGCCTCTTCATGATATATAATTTACCCCATTTTAACTCCATTTTCCTCTTCTTCCAGGAGAATATCCTTTCCTCCTGTAGTTTGTTTTTTAAATCATCACAATAAAATCAAATTATACACGCACCCACTAAGTATACCCATAATGGAGATATGAGTTAAATATATAATCCTTTCCATATAGGGATGTAAATTTTTAATTTTTAAAAAGAAAGTTATTTTTTCTTTCCTTTTTACCTTTTTATGCTTCTCGAGTACTGCATTTGAAGATCAAATTTTCTATTCAACTCTGGTCTATTCATCAGAAATAAATTAAATTCACCTGTTTCATTAAATGTCAATCTTTTTCCCCTGAAAGATAATGCTTAATTTTGCTGGATAGTTGATTCTTGGCTGCAATACAAATTCCTTTGCCTTTCAGAATATCAGATTCCAGGCCTTTCAATCCTTCAAAGTGAAGCTGCTAGGTCCTGGGTAATTCTGACTGTGGTTCCTCAATATTTGAATCATTTCTTTCTGGATTTTTCCAATATTTTCTCCTTGATCTGATAATTCTGAAATTTAGCTATGAGGTTCCTTGGAGTTTTCATTTTGGAGTCTCTTTAAGGAGGTGATTAGTGAATTCTTTCAATGACTATTTTACCCTCTGATTCTAGGACATCAGGGGAGTTTTACTTGATGATTTCCTGAAAGATGATGTCTAAGGCTCTTTTTTTTTCATCATGTTTTCAGGTAGTCCAATAATTTTTAGATAAGCTGTGCTATCTATTTTTCACAGTCAATTATTTTTCCAATGAAGTATTTTACATTTTCTTCCATTTTTTCTTTTTTTTTTCTTTTGGTTTTGTTTGATTGATTCTTGAAGTCTCATTGAGTAATTCACTTCCATTTGTTCAATTCTAATTTTTAATGAATTATTTTCTTCAGTTACCTTTTGCATTTGGCTAATTGAACTTTTAAATAAGTTGTTTTCTTCATTGGATTTTTTTTCCATTTTATAAATTCTTTTTTTCCCCCAACTAATTGGTTTCTTTTTCAAATCTATTTTGTAAGGTTATAAGCTTTTCCCATTTCATCAAATCTATTTTATAAGGTGTTATTTGCTTTTTCCATTTTATGAAATCTATTTTGTAAGGAGTTAAATGATTTTTCTATTTCACTAAATCTATTTTTAAGAAGTTTTCTTCAAATAATTTGTTTCCTTTTCCAAACTCTCTTGCAAAGTTTTCATTTCCTTTCCCCATTTTTCTTCTAATTCTCTTTTAAGATCCTTTTTGAATTCTTCCAAAAGATCCTTGTGAGATGGAGACCAACTCATTTGACCCTTTAAGGTTTCATCTGGAGACAATTTGCTTTTAGGATTTTCAGGGTTTGAGATCTGTTCTTTGTCTCCATAAAAGCTATCTATGGTCAGAGTTTTGGTTTTTATTTTTTGTGTTTGTTTTGGTTTGGCTTTTTGTTCTTTTTTTTTTTTAAAGTTGAGTTCTGTTTTTAGGGCAAAGGGGAGATTGTTTCAAGCTTCCTTTACAGGTAACAATGACTCTATGCTGCCCTAAATCAGTGCTGCTGCCTTCTTTCA
Organism: Myrmecobius fasciatus; assembly: GCA_023553655.1. Classification (NCBI taxonomy): domain Eukaryota; kingdom Metazoa; phylum Chordata; class Mammalia; order Dasyuromorphia; family Myrmecobiidae; genus Myrmecobius; species Myrmecobius fasciatus. The sequence goes on along the minus strand of JAJPUD010002808.1, from coordinate 55,820 downwards.
GGTGCTAGGTGTGAGTGGCCAAGTCCTGGATTATTCTGGGATTCAAAGGCTCACTATTTGCCTTTTGTATTTGTGTTAGATGTCTCACAGCTAATCTGCTACTCCATCAGCTTGTAACCAGGACAGAGTAGCAACACTGCTGTATTTTGGCTAAAAGCCTCTTGGTAGATTCCCTAGCATGTAGATGCCACACTGCCTTGGATCCCTGCACTTGGCTGCCTCTCCCTCCCTTTCTTCCCTCCCGCCCAATTGAAACATCTTTTCTGAAATTCTTCCAAAATATCTTCTGTTGAAAATTTGTTACACTCCAAATATTTGTGAGTTCTGTTACTCCAAAACCAGTTCAGTGGCTTGATTTGGTATTGATCTGAGGGACCCCAGAAAGAGCCCAAATAAAGACCTGTCTGCTTTCTACCATTCCTTTTTGAGAGGAAGATACTAGAAGCTGGAGATGTCAGGAAAGACTTTATATAGCAGGTAAATTTGAACTGATCTTTTAAGAAAACTATGGATTTCTGAAAAGTAAAGGTTGAGAAGATATATTCCAGACATGGAGAATGAATTTTTTAGGTTTTCTTTTTTTTTTAAATAAAAAATAAGCTGTTTGTGAGACCTACACTTTTCCAAAGACAAAAATCAAGAGGAAAAGTAGAGAAGGGAGTATGCATCTATATGGAGACTGGTAGAGTAGAGAAGACCAAAGGCAAAGTTGAAAGAAGCCAGGGTTGGCAAGGCTCAGATTACTCCATTCCTCATAATCCTATGGAGAGGGGAAGGGGAATTGGAAATAGTTCCCCATTGCACCAGGAGAGGTGAAACCTTGAGAGAGACAGATTAAGAACTTTTGTGAGAATACTGGGATATGGAGGGACATAGTTTCCTGAAGATCATTCAGATTATTGTCAGACCAAAGTAGGACAGAATGCCAGTGGATATAATGGCTTGGGTCCCAGCACAAGTCAGAATTGAGTTTCCAGTCAGGGTCAACAACTGTGCTGCTTGGGAATATTATTACAAGAATTTTCTAGCATGATCTGTTTCTGAAAGGTCTCTTAGAATGGTCTGTGAAGAAGGGTATCACAGCTCTGGACTTTCCTCTGGGCTTGGAGTGCCCACAGTGAAGAAGATACTAATTAGGGCCTCTAAGAATACCAAACCCAAGAGTACAGCAACAATGATGAAATAGAAGCAGTATGTTCTAGGAGTAGTCAGGGGGATGGGTCTGCCAATAGTCAAAATGGTTTCTGCCATTCTCTGGGAATCCCTGATAATTCTGGATCCAGAGGCAAGAGGTCCTCCGTGATTTGTGTCCACTAGGAGACAACAGAATGGGTGAAGCCATTCTCCATTGGAGGTTGGAGTCAGGTTGTAAAGAGCCATAATCACCAGGAGGTATAGAAGTATAGAAGTATAGCCTGAGTAGTCTACATTTAATAATAGAAACAATAAGGAGCCATTGTAATTTATTGAGTAATAATTTCCTGAGATCTTAGAAAAATTACTTCAACAGCTGTAAGAAAGATAGATGAGAGGAAAGAGACTTGGGGCAAGGAGACCAATAAGGAGGTTATTGTAGTAGTTCAGATGATTATGGCCTAGACTAGGGTAGTGTTTGTGTGAAGAGAGAATGAGATAGATGTGAGATGTGGAGGCAGAAACAATACTTGACAATTGATATGATATGTGGAATTAGAAAGGAGTTAAGGATGACTCAATGTGCAAATCTGGGTGACTAGATGATGGTGCCAATGATAGAAACTGGAATAATTAGGAGAAGGAGACTGGGAAAAGATTGTGAATTCTGTTTTATGCATGTTGAAATTTAGATGACTTATAGTCATCTCAGTTTGAAATATGTCTTATGGCCATATTCAGCTTGATATTTCTGAAAGGCAATTGGTCATGCAGGATTGGAGCTCAGGAAAGAGATGAGAGTTAAATATATAGATATGTGAGTTAGTTAACTACATAGAGGTAAGTGATGGTAAAAGGAAAAATATCAATATAGAGACTCAGGGTATACTCAAATTTAGGGGTGAGAAATTGAGGATGATCCAGCAAAGTCAGAACCAGAGTCAATAAGTATTTTTTGAGTACCTACCATATGCTAGTTATTGGGCTAAGCACCAGGGATATAAAAAAGGAAAAAGACAATTCTTCCTCTCAAAGAATTTACAGGCTAATGGGGGAGGATCAAAAGAAGCTGAAAAGGGAGTCAGGTACCCTTTGAAGGAGCATGAAGAAGTCCTCCAGATAGAATGGGAAATGATGTGAGGAGATGTGACAGAGTTGATTTCATCTTACAGGATGATGAGTTTCTGGTCCAAAAGAATAACTGGATAGAAATTGATGACAAGAACTCCCTAGAAATTCTTCTTAATAATGAAAGGCCAAGGAATAGCTTTCTAATGTCCATTTTCCACCCCATCCAACCAGAGGGAGAGAGGAGTACTGAGGAGGTGTGAGTTTTCATCTTGTGAAATGATGAGTTTCTGGACATCATGGAGTCAAGACAAATATCCAGGTAGAAAATAAGAGCAGAGATGACTGAGGAATAGTCAGATAGATAAGAGGACAAACAAATTCATTATCTTGTCATGAAAAGTCTTCTACTATCAGACAATATTTTCTCAATTTTCCACATTGTCTTTTTCATAGTAAATGCTTAATAAACATTAATTTCATTGAATTGATATGGGATCTTGTTGAAACTGCAACTAATAAATTCTGTGACTAGATAAATCCTTTAACTTCTCAGCTTTCTTATCTGTAGAACAAGAGGATTTATTGTTAGTATTATAAGGACTTACCTCTTATCTTAAACATTTACTATTTGTGTGAACCTAGTCAAGCCTATCTGTGCCTCAGCTTCATTATCTGCAAAAGGAAATAGTTGAACTCAGTGGCTTCTAAAATTCCTTCTATACTCTCTCTCCCTCTTCCTCTCCCTCTTCCTCTCCATGTGCCTCTCTATTTCTTCTTCTCCTCCCCCCTGTTCTCTCTCTATATATATATATACACATATATATGCATACATATATACATATATATATATATACAAAGATCATGTATATGTGTGTATATATACACATACATTTATTTTTGTAATCCTATATATTTTTCTCAAATAGGAATTTGAAAATTGAGTGACATCTTGAGGTCTATCTAATTTTGAACAGGAGATGGAATTGACTCATACCTTGAAGCTAATAAAGAGACATTTAAAATCTGGGATAGAGAATGTGAGTAAATCCTGGAGATTTTAATAGGTAAGCAGGAGATGTGATCTGCCTCTTCACTCCACCCAGGACTTAAGTAATCAAGAAAAAAAGAATTAGTGGCAAAAGGCCAAAAGAAATTTTAAAAAGTAGTACTTAATCGTGATAGACAACAGAGAAATCAAGGAAAATTATTGGCTTTATAGGAATCTTGGAACAAAAGACTTAAAGATATACCATCTCTTTAACTTCCTCTTTGGGGACAGAAGAAAGTTCCTAGAAAATATCTGCCATTTTATCAAGTTCTGTAACATTCTCTACTCACTTATTTTCCCAATGTTTCCCATAGCTTGATTGTGCCTCAATCCTAAAGAAGTCAGGATATAGGTAAAGAAAATACAAATCTAAATTAAGGCAGAGAGTTACACACCTGACTAAATTTAGGAATTTTCCTAATTGGGGGCACTGAGTAATCACAATTATACTCCTAACTTTTGATTTAATATAAACTCCATCAAAGGAAAGAATTATGTTCACTTGAAGGGCTATTATATTGCTGTTAGGCTGAAAAGAAAAAGCTAGTTGTTGTGATGTGGTGTAACTGATTAAATCTCTGGAGACAAAAGGATTAAAGAGGAAAGAATATTGATGTTCAAACACCTACCTTCACTGATGACACACTGTGATGAGTCTATCATCTCTGTGTCCCTTTCCAAGGGACATTTCATTCCAGATGAAAATTATTTCAGGAAGATTAATCTGACAGTTGACTAAGTTAGAAGGAATAGAGACTACTCAAAGAGACCAGCTACAAGAAAATAGTAATTCAGACATGAGGTGATGAGAACCTGGACTAGGCTGGTGACAGGGAAAAGGGAGAGGAATGTGTAAATCCAGGAGATATTTCTTATAACTGATGTCTACCTTGCATGGCACTGTTATAAGGTGCTCAGGCTTTTCTTAAATTCAAGAGGGTCTCCTTTACCCTTTAACACAATTATACAATTGCTGTATCTTTTTCTTTTCATTTGCTGCTAAAATTGAAAAAACAGTCTATACCAGATGTCTCTATTTCCTCACCACCCACTTACCCTTCAATCCCTTGGAATCTGGCATCTGTGCCCACTCCCTTAGAAACTAGTCTTTCAAAGATCACTGACAGCCTCATTAACAAATTTAAATCTTAGCTCTGATCCTCCTTGGTCTTTCTGTAGGTTTGATATTTCTGACCATACCCGACTTTTGAATACTTTATTTTCTGGGATTCTATGACAATGCACTTTCCTGATTCTCCCTCTATTCTATAATCAGTCTCTCTCTGTTCCTTTTAATGTTGGTTATCTTCTGTCTCTTCTCTTTACATAAAAACTCTTCCTTTGCAAACACATTTTCTCCCTTGACTCCAATTATCATTATTATGTATATGACTTCCAAAGTTTCTATATCTCTAACGCTGACTTTTCTCCCAATCTTTAGAACCACATCCTGGGTGTTTTATTAGAACTTCAAATGAATCCTATAGCAAATCATTTTTATTATCTTTACCCTTATACTTGTTCTGTCAGTGGGATCACTGTCACTTATATTTGAAACATTGGGGTTGTACTTGATTTTTCTCTTTCCTACCAAATCCAGTCTATAGTCAAATTCTATCATTTCTACTTCTTCACTCTCTCTTGTAACTGTCACCTCTTCTCTTTTCCCAAAACATTACATTAATCCCAGCCTTAATTAATACCCATGTGAACTATTATAAAGCTTCCTACTTGGTCTTTCTCCCTGCTATAACCTGTTCCTGGCACTTATGACAGATTAATTTGATTTATGCATAGATAAGATCATGCCTTCTTTCTTCTGAAAAACCTTTAAAAGTTCCCGGTTGCCTATTGGATAAAGTTCAAACTCCTTAGCTTGGTATCAAAGGCCCTTCATACTCTTTAATTTAAAATTTTCTCTCACATTATGTATTTTTTTTCACCTGTAATTCAGCAAAATTGTACTACTCACCATTTCCTCTTCATGTTTTGTAATTTCCTGCTCCTGCAGCTTTGTTTGTGCAACCTATGACTGGGGAATATTCACCATTCCATCCTTTCTCTCCCTTTTGAAATCCTATCCTTTCTTCAGGGGCATTCTCCTCCATGAAGTCTCTCTCCTGATCTTTCTCAGCAATGGTTCTTATCTAATCAAATCTAACATAGAACTTGGCTGACACCTCTCATGTACTTATTATGGGTCATTTTTTAGGATAACTATTTGATTTTGTATTGTAATACTGCTTCCCCTCCTCCTACATTATTAACTCATTAAGGGAATGTTTGTGATTTATATTGTGATTGTATCAGATATTAGCATAGTACTATCTCTATATACAATAAGCACTTAGTGAATGTTTAGTGAAATTGAATCATTTTTTCTTGAGCTTTTAAAATTAACATGAAAGAAAGAAACAAAATAGACCACTAGAACATTTTTGTTATTGGAAAGGAGAAATTAAAATGAAGGTCTAGGTTTCCTCCCACTAACTATTCCCTATAATTTGCCTATCTTCTACTATTTTCTCTTCATTCTCTCCAAACCTCATCATGATCTTTCAGTCAAGTTTGCCTTCTCCTGTGCTTATTTACATCTCTTCCATTCAATGAGGACTAGTTTCTACCTCCTTTATTAAATCTTCTCTGACCACTCTTACTCTTCCTGAAGTCCTTGTTCCCTGAGCTCCTATAGTTGGTTGTTCCTGCTTTGTAGCACACAACTGGACCCTTAATTAATTTCTAATGTAAAATTTTTTGTTCTAACTAGATAGTAAGTTCCTTGAGAGCAAAGTAGTCTTGTAGGGGACATCTTGGTTGTGAATAATGAAAGAGGGAAAGAACACAGAAGTTAGAGGGAAATTCTCTGGGATTTTCCCAAGCTCCTGGGCTCCTGACAATAGCTGAATTGAGTGGGTGATGGTTGATTGCACTGACATGTCTGTTAGGATATTTAATAATCAGAAAATAAAAGGGGGCTCATGTATCTTGGAAAGACCATCCCAGAAAATGTGGTAAGAAAAAAAAATTGTTAAGACTGTTAAGACTGGGAGGAGAGGAGCAGTGGCTGTTGCAGGGCCTCCAGTGTTTGGATCTGGAATCTTCATTTTAAGTATATTAGGAAGAGGGAGAGCATTTATTAAGCACCTCTGACATACCAGGCACCATGCTAAGGGCTCTACAAATATTATCTCATATGACCTTCATAATAACCTTGGGCAGTAGGAACTATTATTATCATTATTTTAGTTGAAGAAATTTCATCAGAGGTAAAGTGACTCATCCAAAGTTATATAGTTTTAAGTGTTGGAAGCTACATCTGAACTCATGTCTTCCTGACCAATATTCTATGCACTGTGCCATTTAGTTGTTGCCTCTTATGTTGATATTGTGGTACAAAAAGTCTTCTCTAGTGTCTCCATTAGTCCAGTGATACTGTTGCATAGAATCACAAACAACAGGTCATGGAACTGGAGAAGTAAGCAATAAGGAGTGCTGTGATCATATCCAAACTAGAACTGCCTAACAGAGTGCTGCTAGGTAAATTTACTACCCATTTACCATCCCTAGAGAAGGCAGCCTATTGGTGGACATGAGGCTTTTGAAGCTGATTCTCCACCTGATTAATTAGCCTCATAACGTTATAGGCACTTAGTCATATAATCAATCATTAATAAGCCTTTACTGCCTGCCATGTGGTATAATATATGACTAAAAGATGTCGTAGATATCTACAAGAGACACGTTATGTGCTGGTCAGCTTTCAGCTGTTCATTCTTTCCTGAGGCTTCAGTTAATCCTCATATATCAGGACCTTTGAGGATAACACAACTTGCTAAGAATGAAAACTATCCATTTTCTAATAGCTGAGAGAAGAGCTGTCAGCTCCAGAATGTAGGTGGCAGTGGGTGATGAATGTAGCGGGGAGCAAAGCCTGGAAGAGTTGTCTAGGTCAGGAGTCAGGGGTTTAGGGAGGGTGAGGCAATGAGATGGACAATGCAACATCCTGGACTTGAAACCTGGGGGGTCTGGAACCAGGTGCACATCCTTGGAGTGAGAATTCAACCAGATATTATAGGTCAGAGCAAGGCTGTGAAGCAGAACTAAGTAAGCAAGCTGGAGTCTGGGCATGCAGAAAAATCTTAAGGAAAATTAGCAGGTCACAAGCCAAGTTGACAGACAATAAGCAGGAAATACAAAAATATTAGAGGGCAGAGAAAGGCAGGAGATCTAAAATCTAAGCAAATAGTCAATATCCAAGGGATTTGCATGGATCAGACTAATAAGGCAAAAATGTTTGCCTCAGTTTCCTCATCTATAAAATGAGCTGGTGTAGGAAATGGCAAATTAGTCCAATATCTTTGCCAAAAAAGCCCACACCAAACAAACAAAACCCCCAAATGGGGTTAGGAAGAGACAGACATGATTGAAATGACTGGACAAGAGGTTAAGGAATCAGAATATGTGGATTTGAATCCTTACTCTGACACATACAATCTATGTGGCTGTGAGCAAGTAATTCACATTTCTGGTACTCAGTTTCTATTTCCTTATTTATAAAATGAGACTAATAATATTTGTATAACCCAGATTGCCATGAGAAAAGTACTTCTATAAAGCACTATAAAAATGAGCTATTGATGTGTTAAAGCGAAGATTTGATATTTCAGTACTTTAAGGTTTACAAAGCATTTTATGTGTATTTTCATTTGATTTTCACAACAACCTTGGAAAGTAGGTGCTATCATTATCCCCATTTTACAGATGAAAAACTGAGGCAGCAAAAAGATTCAATTACTTGTCCAGATTTGTAGTTAGTAAATGTCTGAGACAGGATTCAAACTCAGGTCTTCCTGACACCAGGCTTTGTACTATGCCACTTTCCTCAAACAGATTTTATTTGCTTCCACGCTATCTGTCACCTACTCAGTGCTCAAAACTACTGTATATTTTAGGGAAGGAAGGGAGGATCCTCATTTGGGAGTTCCTTATGCTAATGAAATCACAGGCCTAATCCATCTTATTTTTCTTTTTACTTATATTTTAGTCAGAAAAGTAGTCCAGACTCCAAACTTTTATGTCGTTCTTCTGACAGGAGAAGCCAATCTCTATGATCAACTAATTATCAATCAATAAACATTTATTAAGCACTTACTGTGTGTCAGACACTATGCTAAGTGGGTAAGGATGCAAAAAGAGGCAAAAAGCAGTCCCTGCTCTCAAGCAACTTACAGTCTAATGCAGGAGACTATTCAAACAAATATATTCAAAGCAAGCTATATATCATACATGATACATAGGAAATAATTAACAGAGGGAAAGTTGATTATCATGACCTATAGATAATGAAGAACACTGTGCTGAAATAGAATGCATATAGGCAAAAACAAATTTTACCTTTAGGTAGGCTAATCCTAACAATATTCTTATGTGAAAACTATTTTAAAGAGTGTGTGTGTGTGTGTGTGTGTGTGTGTGTGTGTGTGTGTGTCGGTAAAGCACTTTGGCTCCATTGTGTACTTCTGATGGAAATCAATTTAAGAAATGGATATAAATCATGAAGGAACTTTGCTTTGTAATACTTTTCCACCGGAGCATGATTCCTGTTGACGATTTGTTGCTGTGATTACTAAGGCAATTCTGTTTTAACATCTGCAATGGAATGAAACACCAGTTCCATCCTTTGGGAGAGAGAGAGAGAAAAATCCCTGAAATAATTTAATTGGTTAGCTATTAGAGACTTATTGTCCCTGGTAGAAACATAGAGCTATGATTGAATGTTAGAATTGAAAAAAGGGCCTTAGAGATCCTCTGGCTCAACACCCTAAATTTACAGCTAAGGAAACTGAGGCCCCGAGCAAAAGCTGCCTTTCCCAAAGTAACACTTCCCATCTAGAGCTTTTGTCAGATTATCCCACTTTTATTGTGCACATGTAATTCTTTTTTTTTCTTATTGAAGAAAAAAAAGGAACTATCCATTAAAGGGAAAAAATGATTTGTACTGAAGTAGCCAACTCTAGTGAGGGATTTAAAATTATTGATTTTCAGCACAAATTATTTCCTCAAGCTGATGCTTCCAGCCATACATTCAGTGTTTACATCTGGTGCCAAGTTTCAGGGAAATATTTCTGACAGTGTTTTCCTTTTGCCCTGCGCTGACTACTCGAAATTTACAGTTGACCTCAATGATAAGAATTCTGTCAGGAGGGAGGTCCTTCAGGTGCATTGCCAGTTCAAACAAATGGCTCTGTAAGTAGAAGAATGCCAATTTTTTTTAGTATTAAAATTCTTCTAGCAGAGGGGCTATGTGTGTGTCCATGTGGGTGTATTCGTGCACAATAATTCAGTATGTATTTATAGCTACGTATTTTATATGTGTTTATATCTACATATAAATATACATGTAGATATATGTATATGTATATGTGGGGGAGAGGCAACTAGGCGGGATTAGCTAGAACATTGGACCTGGAATCAGGAGGATCTGAGTTCAAATTTGTCCTTAGTTACTAACTGTATGATCCTGAGCAAGTCATTTAACACTATTTGCCTCAGTTTCCTCAGCTGTAAAATAAGCTGGAAAAGGAAAAGACAAACCATCTCATTATCTCTGCCAGGACCACAGAGGACCACATTAGTGGACCACAAAGAGTGAGATATGACCGAAATGAATTAACAATAACAAAGATATGTGTGTATATAGCAAAAGATATATTATATACTGGGGTAACACAGCAAAGTGCCGAGGGCCTTGGACTTGGAGTTAGGGAGAACTCAGTTCAAATCCCACCTATGACATATTAACTATGACTCTGGACAAAACACTTTTCTATAAAATGAGAAAGTTGAACTTGATGATCTCTAAAGTTCCTTCCCATTTTAAAGCTTTGATCCTATCTACATAGAAACATTTTTAAGAACTCAAGTAGCATTTAATATTTGTCCTTGCAAGTCACTTCTCTCTATCCCAACTGCCAGTCCTGTTAGAAGAAAAGCAATAAAACAGACTTTTTCGCCACTGGTTAGAGTCCAATAGCATTAAAATGCCAATTACTCATTATTACTCATGAAACATAGTTCTCACAGATGAAAATTTGTGGTTGCCAGGAAGGTTGGAGTTAGTTCCATTCACTGAACTGGAAGATTTCTCTCTTGATACGTGACATTCCATAAATGGAGGAGTTGAAATTGGGATGAGGTTGAGGAGTGGGGGGGGGGGGGTGGGAAGGCATATGATTTTGTTATTCTTTCCTGCTAAGGGCAATGGCTTCCAATGGTTTTTCCCATATGTATATTTGCAATATATCTGTAAACCCTACCTGATTAGAAGCAGCCTATGGTATTCATGCCAGATTAATACTGCTTAACAGTCTTTCCTCATGAACTCAGTGTTTACTAGGAGATAACTGTTATGAGTGAGTTATTAAGATTTCCTCACAAGGAAAATAAAAAAGAATTATTGTTCCTCAATGATGACACTTTATTTAATGGGGCAATATTTTTCCTTACAGAGAGGCATTGCTTTCTGGCTAAATGTAATGAATGTACATAGATAAGTGCTTTTGCCCAACATCAGTTATCTGCAGGTGCTTACTGTATGTGCAGGGAAGGGCCATATTCTCTCCAACATCAAACTTACCTCACACTGGGGGAATAGGATTGTGTAGAAGGCAATAGTTACATTCATATGACTTGGGTGAATTTTTTTCTTGAGATTAGTTTAAAACAAAGAACTTATTTAAGAAATGAAGATAAATCATGAAGGAAATTTGCTTTGTAATATTTTTCCATTAGAGCATGATTCCTGTTGAATATTATATTTTTTTAAAGTTTTTTTTAAATTAAAAAAATTTCACTTTGGAAAAACATTTACTAAGACAATTTAATAAGAACAGGGGTTAACAAATAACTTTCCTTTATCACCTCCACTATAAATCTGAGGCAGATTCTCCCACTAATATACATGAGAAGAGGGGGCAAAAGCTTAAATACAATCGTAGTGATGCACAGGTGTAGGGGCACATCCAGCTTTGGCAAATCACAAATGATATTATTACAAGATCTAAAAGTCCTTTCTACTTTCTTTATTTTTATTTCCCTGAATCTTATATTTCTTTTTTTATGATTAATGCCTTTATTTATTTATTTTAATATAAAGCTTTTTATTTACAAAACATATGAGTGATTTTTCTACATTGACCTTTGTAAAAAACCTTTTTTTCCCAAGCTTTTCCCCTCCTTCCCCCCACCCCCACCCCTAGATGACAGGTAATCTAATACATGCTAAATAGGATAAATTATATCACAAATGCAATACATGTATACATATCTATACAGCTATCTTACTGCACAAGAAACATCAGATCTAGAAAGAGGAGAAAAAAACAACCTAAGAAGGAAAACAAAATGCATGGAAATTGAATCTTATATTTCTTAAAGAAGATTTAGCAGTAGGAAAAAAATCTCAGAGTTAATCTAATTCAAACCTCAGACCTTCTTCCTACTTTTTTCCAGATAGAAAATTGAAGTCAAGAAAGGGTAAGTGACTTGCTTACGATCATACAAAGAGGGAACAGATTTGAGATTTGAGTCTATTTTTTAATTCCAGTTCCAATGTTGTCTCCATTATACTATGCCATATTCTCCCTTTTCTTAGCTCATATCAACCTCTCCACCCCCTCCCATCTGACTTTGCCACTAGAGAAAAATAAAATGTTTATCTAAATATTCTAATTACTTCTACATGTTGTAGTGAATAGAGAGTTGATCATGGTTCAGGAAGATTTAGGTTTGAATCTTGCTGCTACAACATTAATTAGCTTCTATGACTCTGGGCAAGTTATTTTCTTAGTACTTTAGGCAACTTTCTAAAACTATAAATTGTGGAGCAAGGATGTACCTAAAGCTAGTGAAAATTCTTCATAATGCCAGTGAAATCACAGGTTAAGTTCCTTCTCATAATTTAGTAACTTTTCATTTTTTAGACTCCACAAATAAAATTAATGACCTTCTATCTCTGTGTCTCTGTTTCTTTCTCTCTCTAAATAAAGGGGGTGTAAAATATGGATGGAGAAGGAAGCAAAAAAGAACCAATTTATTTCATATGCCTCTCTGGTACTAACAATAATGGAGAAAAAAGGGCAACAAATCAGTATTTTAAAAAAATACATTTGCATAACTTCTCAAGCATTTCAACATTATTAACATGTAGTGGACTTCCTGCCATCTAGGAGAGGGGAGGGGACCGGGGGTAAAATTTGTAATGGAAAGTTTTGTAAAGATCAATGCTGGTGAACTACCCATACATATGTTATACAAATAAAAAGCTTTAATAAAAAAAAATACAGAAACACTGTCAACTTAATGAAAAGAATCAATCAAACCTGAATGAATCACTGACTGAAGTGACCCCTTTGCTCAAAATGATCTTCTTAGTCTTGTCATTGCTTAATTTCCAACATAATTCTCTTTCAGACTTAGTTTCAATTAAATTCAACAAGCATTTATTAAAGCCTTCTATGTGCCAGGCACTGTATTAAGAGCTAGTGATATAAAGACAAAAAGGCTTGCCTTCAAGGAACTTGTTAGGGAGTTGAGAGTGGGGAGGAACAACCTATATATAGTTAAGTAAATAAAACATAAAGTACAAAGTAATTTTAGGAGTGGGGGTGAAAGGAAATTTTAAAAAAAGAGGTGGGGCCAAAAAATTGTCTTGGGTTGGAAATGGTTCTTGGGCTGAGTTTTGAGGTAAAGTCAAGGATTTTAAGAGGTGAAGGTTAAAAAGGAAAGACTTTCTAGAAGTAGATAGGAGGGAGAAGCTCTGTAAAAGCACAGATATGGGACTTAGCATGATTGCATGCATGCAGCAAAGAATAGCCTACATCAAATCCTATACTCAATTCAGTTTTCTGTACTGTATGGTATCTGAGTGCCTTTTCACATTTTTAAATAAAAATTATTTAAATGGATAAAGATTTATTTTAAAATTTGAAAACTATTTTTAGCTTATTAGAGCAAGCCTTGGTAGAATTGACATCCTGGCTAATGCTTGCAAATCAATGGATAGTAAAAATAGAGTTAGTATGAAATTAATTAAGACAGGTTGGAATCAAATAATGAAGGATTTTAAAAATTAAACAGAGGAGGTTGTTTTTTTTGTTTACTGGTAACAGTGAGGCACTGTAGTTTACTGAGCAGGTGGATCACATGGTCAGAACTGTGCTTTAGGAATTCAATTTCAGTAATTCAGTAAATATTTACTAAGTGCTGACTATATGCTAGGCACCGTGCTAAATGCTGGGAATACAAGAAGAATTTTTTACCTCTTGATCTCAAAGAACTTACATGCGAATGAATACCAGTTCGGAATATCAATTTGGCAGCTATGTGGATGAAAGATTAAAGATGGAAGAAAATGTTGGCAGAGAGATTTTCTAAGAGGCTATTGTAATTGTTCAGGAAAAATTTTGAGGGTCTTGTCTAGGGTTAGTTTGTAATTTACAAAATGGGAGGGGAAGGGGTAAATGGGAGGGTTGTGGAAGTGGAATCAAGACTTGGTAACTGAATGATATGGGAATGAGGGAGAAAGAAGAGTTGAAGATGATTTTCCATTGACTTTGGAAAGGAGGATTGTAAATATTTCTGTAATGGTTGATTTTGGAAATCATCTTTCCATTTCTCAGTAATGTTCTATTAATCTCAGCTGGAATATAGTAGGGACTTTAGATTAACTACAACCAAATGATATGAATCTAAGTAAATGAAATTGATGAGAAGTTATTTCTACCTTCATTTATGTCTCATATATCCATAAAATGATCGATGGAACAGATCAATGTGGTCACTTAGATTTAGAATATTTAATCTCATTTATAGCATTATAATTTGTAGTTTGATTTCATGATATTTAGAAGAGTAAGATGAACAAAACAAAAGATTATTTGGGAAAAAGGACAAAGAAGTTGATAAGGCAGAAGCAGTGAGGGAAAAGAAAGATTTTGTGTGTTAAAGGTGTTTTCTGGGTGAGCTACAGGGGAAAGAGAATGCACAAACCCAGAAAAAATGTACCCTTTACAACGGTTTCCTTCAATTTTGAGAGATGAACCTCGGGACAATGGTATTCTCATTGTTGCAAGACAAGAAGTGACTGCAGTGGTTTGTTGTGTCAGTTATATTAGGAGCTTGTAGGGGTACAAGAATGTTTGGATTACAGAAGCAAATTGATGGTAGGTATGTGAAAGATAAGATTTTTATCTCAACTTCCATATCAGTTCTCTGAGTTCATAAACCATCACAGCATACCATGGTTTCAGTTACTGGTTTGATCATGATGAAGTGCAGGATACAAAGTCCAGTGCTGTAGGAGAGTATTTGAGGAGATGACTGGTCACTATTAAGGGACCACCCTACTTGACTACATGTTAGGGATCTGTGGGATCTTGAAGTGGGAGGATGTTCTTAATGTTATCAGAGCAAAGATGATTGACCCACTTTATTAATTTAACTGTTTTATTGCAGATTCTGCTAGAAAAGCTTTTTTAATATATGAGTTAAGAAAGAGAGATAAAATAATAAAATAATACTTGATATGGGTCAGGGTTCCTTGGAAACATTAATTAAAATATGAAACACCCTGGAGAATTAAATGTTATTTTCCTTATGGGATAGAAATCTTTATCAAATTATAGAATAGTAAGTCTAAAAAGAATCTGACTCTAAGTATACTTTTATTGAAGTTGTCAGCAGATTTCTTGATCATCTCTTTTCCTTCTACCCCCATCAAATAGCCACATAATTCAGTGTCCAAGTACTAATTAACAAAAAGAGTAAGAGAAAACAATTGAGAGAAGACCAGGGACGACTCTTTGGAGTAATGTAGTATATAAAATATTTAACCAGGAATCAAGCTCTGATTGCTCATTTTCTGTAGCATTTTGGGCAGATTATTTTTTTTCTTGTATTTTGTTTTTTAATCTGTTCCATAATGATAATGGTCATTCCTATATGATTTATGAGATTGTTGGTTTTTTGGATGCAGTTGGGTTTTTGGATGGAGATTTAAAAAAAATTATTTTATTTTGTGTTGTCAGTAGATTGGCTACTGGGCAATGAATTCCTTGATTCAAACCATGAAACAAAAAAAAAAGCATAATATGCTTTAGTCTGCCCAATTTATCTCCTGCTTTTGCTTCTGACAATAGCAGAAAAGGGAGGAATTTGTTAAGAATTATACAGCTTTTAAAATTTTCTTTTTCATTTTTTTCTTTTTGATTTGTTTTTTCTTATGCAGCAAGATAATTGTATAAATATGTATGCACATATTGGATTTAACATGTATTTTACCATGTTTAACCTAGATTACTTGCCATCTAGTGGAGGGGGTGGGGGAAAAGGGAGGAAAAATTGGAACACAAGGTTTTGCAAGAGATAATGTTGAAAAATTACCCATGCATATGTTTTGAAAATAAAAAGCTTTAATAAAAAAAGAATTATACAATTTTTAACCCATCTATTAACAAATAGCAATTTATCTACTGGCACTCTAAAGGTGAGGCCTTTGTCCAACAATAAAAGTATATATGATATTCAAGAAAGTTTTCCATATCAATTTTGACATTCTCCATATAAATTATATCAAAAGATATAAGGATATTGCATCTAAATGAAGAATGGCTCACAATTCTCTTTGGAGAAACAAATAAAGGAGATATTAAAGATAGTTGCAAAATATTCCCAAAGGCAAGAGGAAACATTATTTCCTGAAACATTTAGTTGTTTTCCCTTACAATGCTTATGATGGAGATAAACAAAAAAGATCAGTATGAAAATCATTGCAACTTATGAGCCAACATCTATCTAAGAAAATGTAGAGAAAGTTCTTTCAAAGAACTGAATGAGATCAAGTTGTATGTTTTGGAGATTTCTCAAATTTAACATTTTCAAAACTGTACCCCTTCTTTCCCCTTAAAAAAGCATTCCAAATTTTGCTGTTTTTGTTAATAGCACCATTATTCCTCCAGACTTCTAGGTTTGTAATCTCAACAAAATCCTTTACCTCTCACTCTCCCTCAACCTACATATCTCATTGTTTCCACTCTACAATATCTCTCACATGTTACCTCAACTGTGTTCATACACTTCATCAACTTAGTTCAGGCTCCCATATCCTCTCACTTGATTTATTGTAATAACATTCATATTGGTCTCCTTGGCTCAAGTCTTTTTTCATTTCAATGCATACCACATGTTGCTGACAAAGTAATTTTCCATAATCAAAGAACTGACCATATTTGCTCCTTAATTCAAACAACTCCTATGACTTCTTGCCTCTAGAAAAAAACAAAACAAAACAAAACAAACTTTCTATTTTAGTTCATAAAGCCCAACTTAGACTGGCACCAACATATTTTTCCATATGCATTGAACATTTTGTGCTGCTCTCTTTCAAATTGGCCTTCTCTCTGTGATTGTCACATGACACCCTGCCTCCCCTCTCCATCTTTTTGTCTTTGCTGTCATACTTGCTGGATATTGTAGAGAAGTCCAAAGTGAAACCTTGTAATATAATAGGATACAAAGACAACAGAACAAAAGATAAAAATACAGTAAAATGTAAGCTCGTGGTGTGCAGGGATCTACTGTGTTTGTATCCCTGGCACCTAGCACAGTACCTGGTGCTGTAGATGTTTAATATATACTTATTCTATCAAATTGTAGATAATGAGTAAGGTTTTTGTAGAGTAGTATAGTGAACAATACCTTAGAAAATATGGTTTAGGATTAAGTTGAGAAAATAGAACAAAGGCTGCATAGAAGCTTCCTGCATATAATTCAAGAACATTTTCTTCAAGAAGAGAGACAGGATGAACTGGGCAGGCAAGCACAGACTAATATCACTGAAAAAATGCAATTTCCTATATCTTAGCAAACAAGAAATGATAGGTCACCAATGTGGCACCGTCTTCCAAATCAGCCGTCTATGTTCAGTCAGACCATTGACTTGTTAGGGCAAAAGTCAAAATCAATATCAAACTACAGTAGAAGGAAGGTAAAGATGACAGCTTCAACCTGACCTACTGATAAACTATTGATGCTGAAAAATGAAAAACGTATAATGAAAGGGCAGCACTGATTATAACCTTTTCCTATAGGGCTTTGATCAGGGTGAAGCACAAAGAGACAAAAAGAGCTCCCAAGCCACTTCAGCCAAGTAAATACTGACTACCTGAACAGAAACTCATTTGCCCGATGTTATGGAGGAATATGGCAGAAGGTTATTTTCTTACAATACAATAAAGAATGGTAGACAGAGCTAGGCGTGGTAGACTGAGACAATAATCCCTGCTGCCTAGGTCAGTTTATGCTGATGAATGCTTGAGCTCAGGTATTTTGAGTTACTTTATGGCGAAAACTGATCAATTGTCCAGAATGATGTGGTGAGACCCAGAGCAGGAAAAACTATCAGGCTGCTTTAAGAGGGGGCAAATTGGCTCAGACTGGAAAAGCAGAGAAAATTAAAGCCTGTATGGTAGTTGACTGTAAGAATCCATTCCGCTAGTGGCTGCTACAATTACAGTCTAGGCAAGAAAGGGAGACCAAGATAAGTCTGGGGAACTGTACTTAGAATAGATTATAAATTAAATACTACTTACTTCATTTATACACACTTGTAATTACTTTGCCCTGGAGGATTATTTTGAAATTTGGTATTCTTGGTTATGTTATAAAGAAGGATAAAAAGTTAAAGAAGAAAATATGGCCCCGTATTTTGTGTCCAGTTCTAGAATAAATTGTCCCTTTCCAATTCGTTTTCACTAATCATTCAAAGGACAGAACAGGTAATTTTTAAACTTCTTTAATAGGAAAAATGGATTGTGAAGGCAATCTTTACACCAACTATTTGATGATTTCCTCAGGCAAAAAGATATGTATAGCACATATCCTCTAAGTCACTGAAATATCCTAAATATTCAATTCATCTAGTATATATTTGATTGTACAGAGCCATTTTCATGATTTCAAGGACTGGAAGGTCCTTGCAAATAGAAGCTATTTTTCCTTTCTTATCATCCCCTGGGCTTACATAGCTCATTGCCTAGCACATTGTAGACAGTTCCTACATGCTTGCTGGCTTGAAAAATTAACTAATATTGTATATAAATAACCTATTTCTATGGTGGTAGTATTGTTGGACCTATTAAGTTTACAAAATGGAGTGGATTATTATCTATCTCTAAGGTTTTCCTCTAGTATCTCATTGAGACATGGACTCTGATAGATTCTACCAAGTAGGCAATGAGTTGAGAATGATGTGTATCTGTTGTCTGGACACTGGCCTGGCTGGGTATGGAGGGATTTATCACTTGGTTAATCTTTATAGGATGAATAATTTTTTTTGCTTTAACAAATCATGAAAAGTATCTATTAAAGTGTGGAAGGATTAAGATCTCATGAGAAGAATAATTTTTTGTCCTTATGAGATCATAAAGATATCTCCATGAGTCTTCTTCTTCTTCTTCTTCTTCTTCTTTTTCTTTTTTTTTTTTTTTTTTTGCTTTTTGCTGAGGCAATTGGGGTTAAGTGACTTGCTCAGGGTCACATAGCTAGGAAGTCCATGAGTCTTCTTACCTGATCCCTTTGGCAGCCAGTATAGTCCCTGCTAAGACTCCTTTGAATTTATTTGATATGTATCTTTTATATTCTTATATCTTTTATATTCTTAAATATGTCTCTTCAGTTACAATGAGTTCTTTGTTTGCAGGACAAAATGTTTCTCTTGTCTTTGTAGACCCCAATTCTTTATATAGAGCCTGACATATGATTTACTTAACAAAATGTTTGTTCTATTTTTTGGTGAAGGAAATGCCCACAGTAATGAAATCATAGATATTTTGAAATTCTGAAAAAAAAATTGTTCTGGAATCATTTTCCTCCTTACCACTGGTTGATGTCTAAAGCCATTCTTACAATAGATAATAATAGCTACTGTCATGATGTCTTAGTTTGCTGCTCACAAGAAAACTGTGAGGGAAGTATACAGGTATTTTCTTTTCCATTTTACAGATTAAAAAATAGTTTCTGAAAAGTTAAATGGTTTCCCCATGATCACATTGTTTATGAATGGCAGAAGGAGGATATGAATTCGGTTTTTCTGACTCCAGAAAAATTATCCAACATGCTGATATTATCTTGATAATATAATTAGTAATTTTAGATCCTTTTAGGTGTTTCCAATATTATTTTTTTTTAAATCAAACTAGCATTACAACTTGCAATGGTAATGTTTTTCTTCATGTTTATTTCAAGCCACACTCATGAAAGTGAAGAAAAATATGACTATTCATATACTGGAACTTTAGTACAACACAAAAACACTTGAATTAATTTTAAAATTCAGTTCTAGTCAATAACATTTATTTGACATTTAAGAATTTAACTTGTCTAAGGAGAGAGGCAGCATTTTGTAGGGGCAAAAGGTTGACTCTTCTGGGTCCAGGTCCTGACTTTGATACATACCAACTGTATGACTGGGGGCAAGTCAGTTTGCCTCTCAGTGCCCCCAAGCAAAATTTTAAACTATGAATTACAGAAGAGTTATTGCTATCTACTCATGAAAGGAGTTTCATACCAGGGAGTTTTCCCATATTGATGAAACAGCAAATTTGAACCAAAAAGGAAAAAAAAAAAAGCAAGAAAGATCCTCCAGTAGGTACTTGGTATACAGGAAGAAAAGAATGAAACAGACTGTCCTTTAGAAGATTATAGTCAAATAACATGAATACAGATCATTTGATATTTATAACATTCATTTAACACTTTGAATTTACTGGCTTTTTATTGCTATTCACTTTTATATCCTGAGCCCATAACTAAATTATAAGCCTGATGAAGGAAATGACATCTTTATTTCTACCATCAATCATCCCCTAGTATTTGTATCTTCATAGTAGTAGGTATTAAGTAAATGTCTGCTTCCAATAATAAAAATTATACACTTTTTTATACTTATATCCATATTTGCCATGGATTGATTATTTTCAGAGTTAATATGGATGAATAAAAAACAAGTTATTAAATGCCTTACTATGCATGTCAGGTGTTTTGTTAATAGAAATACATACAACGAGTGCCAAGTTATATTGGATGAGTCATAAAGTCAGTTTTCATGTAGTCTGGTTTAAAAACAAAAGGTGAAGTAAGGTTAGTGAATTCTTATAATTGACAATACTGTTAAAGCCAATGCTCTTCCTACATGAGGACAGTGCTGTTGATCATATTACAAAGATGCCCGAGGTTCAGAGCTTTCTGGTCTAGACTCTCATGGGCTCTGTTTAGCAGCTGTGTCTCTTGCCTTTTAGTTTTCTCATTATTGCAGCTCTGCATTTTGGCCTCATCTGTCACTTTTGCCAATCATTCATGATGTTACCACTTTTTTGGACTCTAACCTGTCACCAAGATGTTGACTTAAATTGCATCTCTACCTTAACATCCATATGCCATATCTTTTGTTGACAGAAAAGACAGTAACTAGACAGGGCAAGTAGTTTCTGATCAGAGACACTCTGTGCTGTTTCTTGGGAAGTAACTTTGCTATTTGCATCCTGCTAATATGTCAGCTACCCTTGATAAAGTGATAGTTGCCAGCATAGAACAATGAGAGCAGTGTGTTGTTAAGGTTAGCTGAGTTGTATAACCCCACATTTGGACTGTTGGCTCATCGGGGTGTTATTTTGTAAGGAACAGAGGTTTAAAGGAGAGATATAAATATAATGGGGAGTTTGTCTGAAATCAGAGATTCAATAATTGGGCCAATAAGAGATTAAAAGAAATGTTTCTCATCTTTGTTGTTATAAAATTTTAAGAGCAGCAAAAAGCCTGCACCCATACATAAATCATACTTAAAAGATTTGTGGCTGACATATTGAGGTTGTAGCCTCCAATCTGATCACATTCTTTCCTCCTCTTAGCATTATCTCTATTTCCCAAGCAATGTTTCATTCATTTCCCTGTGTCTTTGGGGATCACGTTATTAGGTGGAAAGACCTATTTAGTTTGTTCTAGAAAAATGAGATGAAAATGAGTAGCATCAGTGTTGATATTCTGACGGCTTTAATGACAAAAAACAAACAAATTAAAAAACACCAAAGTATCGTATCTGCTTCTTTGGCCACTTTTGGTCAGGGAAACCATTATATTTTTTCCTTCACTAAGATGCCCCCCCCAAAAGAGAATGGACATTAGTATTCACTTGACCCTACCTGATAGCCTTCAAAAATAATAACATCAAGTTGCATTTTGTTTTCTTAACTTTTTTTCCTTTTTGATCTGATTTTTCTTTTTCTTTTTCTTTTTTTTTTTGTGTGTCCAATGTCCTTATTTTTTTTATTAAAAGCTTTTTATTTACAAAACATATGAATTATTTTTCTACATTGACCTTGGCAAAAGCTTTTTTTTTGTTCCAAGCTTTTCCCCTCCTTCCCCCCATCCCCCACCCCTGGATGACAGGTAATCTAATACATGCTAAATATGATAAATTATATGACAAATCCAATATATGTATACATATCTAAACAGTCATCTTACTGCACAAGAAACATCATGATCTGATTTTTCTTGTGCAGCAAGGTAATTATATAAATATATATACATATATTGGATTTAATACATATTTAACATGTTTAATATATATTGAATTACTTGCTATCTAGAGGAGGGATGGGGGAAGAAGCAAAATATTTGGAACATAAGATTTTGCACGGGACAATATTGAAAAATTATCCATGTATATGTTTTGAAAATAAAAAGTTTTGGTAAAAAACAAAACAAAATAAAATAATAACAGCAGTAACAACAAACCATTACTACAACAAAAAGTCCATATGTCCCAAACAAAGTTTGGGATCATGTCCCATTTAAGTCCTCCTGTTTAAATATGGTGTTATATATATCCTTCAGCACTTTACAATAATGCTACCTATCTACTTGAGTTTGTTCTGTAAGAACAGTGAGAATCCATTAAAAGCAGTCTTAAAATTTTTTTAAATTAAATTTTATATTTTTAATTAACAACTATTTATTTTCTCTCCTAACTATATTCATTTTCAAGTAAAACAGATCCCCACACTGGCCATGTTCAAAAACATCTCATTTTGCAACCCGAGTTCATACATCTCCTCTCTATCAGGAGGTGAATATATGTTTTCTCCTCAGTTCTCTGGAATCACAATTGGCCATTGTGTTGATCAGAATATTCAAGTCTGAAAGCAACAGATTTAAGCAGGTAATTATGTAAATATGCATATATATCACTGTGTATATTAAACACATAAATAAAACCCCAATTTTTGTCAAGTTAATTATTGAGACAGTCACTAACCTTGGAAAAAAATTAGGAAAAATCAAATAATCACCAATTGGAAGGTGTTTCTCTTTGAGTGTTTGGGGAAGATTGGCAAGGCTCCTGGAATCCCTCACTTGTTCTGGAACTTTGGGAAAATAGATCCTGACTGACCATATTAGGGCTAACTTGGAATGTACTTTCTCCCTACTCTGTCTCACAGAGCCCTCCATTTCTTTTAAGCTGCAGCTCAAGCATGATCTTCTCTGCCTGAAGTCCTTCTTAGAAAGTTAGATAGCACAATAAATAGAGGGCTGGATTCAGAGCCAGAAAGACCCGAGTTCAAAATTGGCCTCAGCCACTTACTACTTTGTGACTCTGGGCAAGACATTTTGCTTCTATGTACTTAGTTTTCTCATAATCTATATGAAAGGAGAATAATAATGTGTTTATAACGATTCCTTCTCAGGGTTATTGTGAGGATCAAATGAAATAATATTTGTAAAGTCCTTAGCTTAGTGTCTGGCCTTTACTGAGCACTATATAAATGTTATCATTATTATTCAATCTCTCCTACTACTGGTGCCCTCTCTTCAAACTACTATATATATGTATATATGTATGTGTGTGT
This sequence comes from Myrmecobius fasciatus, assembly GCA_023553655.1. Taxonomy (NCBI): domain Eukaryota; kingdom Metazoa; phylum Chordata; class Mammalia; order Dasyuromorphia; family Myrmecobiidae; genus Myrmecobius; species Myrmecobius fasciatus. The sequence goes on along the minus strand of JAJPUD010002808.1, from coordinate 32,603 downwards.
ATATTTGCATATCCTTATACATATTTATGCTTCTGTGTGTGTTTTGTGTGTGTATAATATATATTTAAAATATGTTTATATAAATATATTAAATTTATATATGAATTATGTACAAATATATTTTATTTATTCATGAGTATTCATACTTTATATATTTGCATATGTATTTTCCTCTTCTATTAGAATTTGGACTCACTAAAAGTAGAGATTGTTTCATTCTTTGTTCTTGTATTTCTGCCTCAGGTACCTAGTACAGTGCCTGGCACATAGCATGTGCTTAATTAATGTTTGTTGATTGATAGGACTGTGAAAGACCTAGCTATGTGTAGTAATCTCAGTTTATACACAATCTCAAATTACTTTTGGGGGGGGACTTCACTAATTGAGCTGGCTAATGTGAAAAATACTGAGCTAGTCTGGTTTCTTAAAGAAAAATCTTTCCCTCATTTACGTGACAGAATAATATCTTCTCATTATATAAGAATGCTGTCATACTATTTTGGGGACTATTGTGACAAAGCATTGTTTTCTGTGTCCATCTTTTGAGATGGTCAAAGATATAGAGCTCTGAAGGGCTTTAGAGGTCATTTAGGCCAACCTTTTCATTTATACAGATGAGAAAACTTTGGGCCAGAGAGATGAATTCATCTATTCCTTATTTTAGTAGATCAAATTATTTCATTGGTGCAATTTGCTAACTCGCTATATTGATTCATCTTGGGTGATTCTTATTGATGTCTTTCTGGGAATCTTTCAAATTTATGTGATTCCTTCTCTAGTTCTTTAATATGTAATTGAGTCATATTAATTTATCAAAAAATAATTAGTCAGGGTATAAACAAATAAATTATAGTTTATTTCATCCAATTGATTTTATATTACAATATATAGTTATACATATATTATGTAGCATATATTTAAATATGTTAATAATATTCCTACAAATCTATATTAAATATAATAAACAACATTGAATTTATATTTAACACAAATGATAGATTAATGTCTAATATATTGTATAATTCTGGCTTCTTCCCATTCTTGTTTCAAGTGCAGCCCATCTCCTTTTCTGGTAATACATAAGATCACATATGATCATTTTGGGGTTTTTTTGAGGGGTAGGATTTCTGAGGTTTTATTTCAAATCTTAACAAATCTTAAAAACTGAAAGATGCTGCAGAGGCTTTCTAAAAAAAACCCATCAAGTCAGAGAAGAGGAAACTAAAGTCTGAAGAAGTCATGACTTACTAAGGTTGCAAAAGCAGCAAAGATCAGAGGTAAAATTTGGATTCACATCCTTTTATTCCACAGATAGAATTCTTTCCACTGAACTACAGTTTTTCAAGTCTGGTTCTAGTTTAAGGTCTTGTCCATTTTACAAGCTATTTTAGGATTTGGATTCCTGGAGAACTAAAGTAAATATATTGTTTTGCTTCAGTAGGAATATACAAAAGATTCTTAAGAAATAATAAATGGTTAATTAAGAAATAGTGCAGTCACCAATGACCCATCATTAGTGTATATTAATGTACAGTAGCAGACACAGTACAACTGAAAAGTTTTCAATTTAAAATGCTAAAAGGAAATGTATATGTTCTATTAAAGGAGTGCTTGGTATTTATAACCTTTTGGTGAACAGTTTATAAAGCAAAAATATTAACTGTGATGAATAAATGGATTATGCTAGGGATATATTTTAACTATGTTCTTTCTAGGGATCTCAGTCCTGAAATTCTTATTGCTCTTTATGGATATTTAAAACTTGTCTCAAACATGATAAAATAATTTTTAATTTAAAAATTAATAAATTTGTAGAAAACTTTATAAAGGTATGACAAATTTTTTTTGGAAATGATCTTCCCTTTTCTAGCATATGTTCTTCTAAACCCATATTAGCTTTGACTGCTACTATATCTCTGTTTGTCAAGGTGCTTGTGTTTGTTGACCAAGGCAATTTTGAGGCATTTCCAGTCTCTTTAGTATGTTGATTATTTTATGTAAATTGTCTTTCTAAGAAATGGTGATTGTGTTGATATTGTTACTGTTGTCCATTTCTTGTTTTGGGGACATCAACATTTTGTTTAAAAAAGGTGGGATGAACCTGCTGTAGTTCCCTATCTTTATTCTTTCTTCAGATTTGATATTTATTATGACTCTTGTTCTATGTTCATGAATGATCTGATTGCATCCAGACACCTGATTTAAAAAAAAAAATAAGCCCCATGTCAGCATATAGTTATTTCCTGTTTGTTAAGCTAGAATTAGCTTCATTTTTTTGTAGAGTTGTCTAGAGTTCAGTTCATCAGTCTTCTAAAATCAAAATTGGCCATTGTATCTATCCAAGTTCTAATATTTTTAGTATGGTTTTATTTATTTTGTTACAGTTATTGTATAATTTATTCTCTTGGTGCTGCTTAACTTGCCCTGTAACATTATAAATCATCAGTTTCTCTGATTTTTTTGTGTTTGCCATTCTATTTCTGCTAAGATCTATGCCCTTGGCCAACTAGTGCAAAAAAGAGTTAAAAATTGATATACAAAGTAATTCTCTCAAAGGTAAATTATAGGAATTGTCTTCATTATTACAGATGTTTCATTAGGTAAACTCACAGTCCATAAGACCAAAGAGCTTAAGACATACTGTGGTCTCCCTTTACTAGTTTTTTGGGTTCTTGTTTAAAAAAAAAACAAAAAAAATCCAAACACTTTCATTTTGAAATCTTTCACAGATTGTGATCGCCCTTCTCAACATTAGATTCATTATCCTCACACTGTAGAGTTAATGCATAGTCCTTGATCAGAACAAACCTTGGTTTAAGTCTTGTTTTCAATACTTATGAGCTGTCTGATGCTGGAAAAATTGCTTACACTTCTTGGCTTCAATTTCTCCATTTAGAAAATGGGAACAATAATACTTCCTAGCTCACAGGATTGTTGTGAGGAACAAAGACCCTGTACCTTTATAGTTGTATAAATATCAGCTCTTTATCATTCCACAAAGATCAAAGCTCATCCTGGAGCAGAAAAAGTTGGTTTACACTCAACTCTTTCCTCAGATTTAAGGTGAAAAACTCTATACTGTCACATCTGCATCTTAGTTTCCATCCTTCAAGACTCCATTGAAATTCAGCTTGCAGTAAATCTTTCTTGGTCCACTTGGATGTTAATACCTTTGCCTTCAAGACTACCTTCATGAATTTTATATAGCTTTTATGCAGCTAGTTAGCTAGGGTTAACTTAATAGTGCAGTAGATAGAGTGCTTAGCCTGGAGTCAAGAAAACCTAAGTTCAATGTCAGCTTCAGATACTTTCTATCTGCTTCATACTGAACAAGTTACTTAACATCAATTTGCCTCAGTTTCCTGGACTGTAAAATAAGGATAATAATAGCATTTATCTCCTAGGGTCAAATAAATGAATATATGTGTGTGTGTATATATATATATATAAGTATATATATATATATATATATATATATATATATCACATAAAAGACATTTAGTAAATATTTCCCCTTTACATGTTACTTCTCCATTAAAACATGTCCTTGGGAGGAGAGACTTTATAATTATTAAGAAAATTTCTTTATTTTCTTCAGTTGTTTTGTTAATGGTATACAGAGAGATCAGTGATTTTGATGAACTTTTTTTGTATTCTGTTTTCAGTTATTTTATACATTAAATTTCTGGAATTCTCTTAAGTATACCATTATATTATCTGTAAATAAAAATACATTTTACCTTTTTGTTGTCTCTATTTCTTTTCTTAAGTTTTTGTTTTGTTTTGTTTTGTTTTTGTCTTCTTTCTATAACTAGTATTTCTAGGTCCATGTTAGATACATAATAAGGAGAATAGACATTCCTACTTGATATTCTGGAACTTATGTGGAAAATTTCTAGTATTTCTCTTGTTAATGACATAAACTTGTGGGTTTAGGTAATACTATTATTTATATTCACTCTGAGATAATCAGAACCAAAACAAAGATCAAGTGGGCTTGGCCTGGGATCTTTTATTGGCTAATCAATAAAAAAAAGATTGATCACTTTTTTTTTTTTAAATAGGCAAAAGAGGCCAAACTTTGTCTCATTTCTTTCTTACTTAGCCTTAATCACTGCAGGAGTGGTTGCCTTGGTAAAACTGAGACCTGTTAAAGATTAGCTTAAAAAGGCCACTGCATCCAGGGCCATCTCCAGTCTTCCTGATCTATATTTGGCCACTGGACCCACATAGTTCTGGAGACAAAAGTGAAACAAATGACCTTGCACAGTCCTCCTTCATTCAAATCCAATTCATTTATATGTCATGTCATCACCTCCCTGATATCACAGTTGTCTTCAAGAATGAAGGACAAATAACAATATTTATTATAATGAATTTTAAAAACAAAACAAAAATGATAACATAGTGTTCTGTTTTGTCCAAGGCTTTTGTGTATATATATGTGGATATTGGTGGATAGGACTCCTTATTTATCCTCTCAGAATTATTATTAAGATTATTTTAATTATTAATATGTAAGAATATATTAATGAGAAAAATGTGAATATATTTTGTAATTTTTTAAAAATAATGTTTTGATACTTTGTGATGTAGTTTGAAACTTGTATTAGGAATTCAATTTATTTTGAGATTTTGTTTTAAAGGCTATGAAAAATGATTATTAAAGATCTCTTGCAAATACATATGATCCAAATAAAAGAACTACAGCTGTTGCTGGCTTACTAAATCATGAAACTCATTTTTCATTTCTATACACCAAATTATTCAGTCATTTTTATTGAAATATACATAGTAAATTTCCATCTTCCCTGATATTTGTTAGTTTTCTTACTAATTCATTAGATATTAAAGTTTTATATCTTTTACAAATTCAATATCCATTGAAACTATTTTATTTGGAAGATTTTTAATGCAGTTGGAAAATTCTGTTTCCAGTTTTTTTAATTGTGCAAAAATCAATTGTTATGGGTAACATATTTACTTTTTTTTTTTTTTGCCAAAAAAGCTTAGTTTTAAAGTGTTTTCCTAATTGTAATGAATGCTTACTGTGATTAGCTAATATCTTAAGACTAGTTTTTTCCCCCTTCGGGAGGAATTCATTGTTAATGATAGTGGATATAAATCTATGTTTCAAATAAACTTGATAATTTCAAATTTCTGTGGCTGACTTATTAGCATATGCAATTAGTCATTGTTTATACTTTGTAATGTGACTGATAAAAAGCTTGTAATAGGAACAGCAGAAGTGTCAGCTCTGCCATTTCCCTGATTTCTTTGAAGGAATCTAAGATTCCTTTTCTTAAAAGAAACTTAACTGTTTTTGTGAGAGTTAGTTTAGTTAAAACTAGATAATTGAATCCATAGATCCACTTAATTAAACACATGTAAACTACAACACAATTCATTGAAAATGCATAAACAAATGAATGTGTTGCTGTCAATTCTTCTGCTTTGTAGAACTCCCAGTCTTCCTTCAGAATACCTCCTATGTCTTGATATGAGATAGTCTGACAAATGGGCTAAATGAGAGTGCCAATGTCAATCTCCATATTAAATACTAGAGATTCATTTTATGTTAAAAATATAAAAGAAATGTTGATACTGTTTTGTATTACAGTATGTTATTTTGTAGATACCCCCCATCACCTGCCATGTATACACATTCTATAGACTACTGATATACAAAGCTGATAGAGCAGGAGATATTCCAGAGGTAGGATGGAGACTAGAATTATATAGATTTCTATATTTTGTTGATGAGAGTCAATTTTCCTTTTTGCTCAGGACTTCTTATATTATGAATCTTTTTGGTAGTCTGATGAAGTCTATGGATTCCTTTTAAGAATGATAAAATGAAATATAAAATATTTAAAAGGAAAGCAATTATATCGAACTGTAGTTATTAAAAGTATACATTTTTAAAGAATCTAAGTTTATGGATCCCAGTTAAGAATTTCAGGTTAAGAGTCATTCAGAACCCAGGGTCTTGCAAGGAAAATATCTTGTAGCTATGTGACACAGTGGATAGAATACTGGTTGGAATCAGGAAGACCTGAGTTAAAATGTGACTTCAGTTAAAATATGATACTGGCAAGTTATTTAACCTCTGCTTGCCTCGGTTTCCTCATCTGTAAAATGGTGATGAAAATAACACCTACTTCAAAGGATTGTTGGGAGAATTATATAAGAAAGCACTTAGTACAATATCTGATTGATACATAGTAGGTACTTAATAAATGCTTCTTCCTTGGTGGAGTTCAATTTCTTATACATGCTCAAAGAGGATCTCTGTTATGCATTCATCATGGTTTTCTTCTCTATTCTGATAGCTAGAGTTATCAAATTTCTGATTATGTTATATTTAGAATATTTTTCTGGGAATGATGTATTTATAATTCTAATAATTTTCATTTTGTCTTCAGATACCCAATACTTATTTGAAGTTATGGTTTATAATTTCTTGATATGACACCTGCATTTGTTTTTTTTTTACATTTTTCTTGGAAGCCCAATGATTTTTAAATTATGGACAAGTTTATATATATATATATATAATCCCTTGCTAGCAAAGGGTAAAATGATTCCCTGCCTTATACTTATTTATGTAAAGTACGCCTTGGCCCAACAGTGAGCCAAATATTACCTGTAGTCCCTTCCAAGAAAATATATAATCTGTACCATCATTAAGGCTATTATCTATCTAAATTGTTCTTATTAGTTTTACATATAGTTCTTATTCCTTAACCTATCCTAAAATAGGTTCTGGAATAGGAGGAACACAAGTAGATACCAAAAACAACCAGGAAGAGATCTCAGCTTTCAGTCTTCACTGTGGAATACTTAGCCTTTAGCCCCCTAAGAAATCTTCAGTCTAACTTTAGCATGAGGTAGGTAGCATCCAGAATGGTGCATTGCAATTGTTAATATAACTCTCTGTTGGGGCAGCTGGGTGGGGCAGTGGATAGAGCACCAGCCCCGAAATCAGGAGGACCTGAGTTCAAATATGACCTCAGACACTTAATACTTCCCAGCTGTGTGACCTTGGGCAAGTCACTTAACCCCAATTGTCTCAGCCAAAATATAACTCTCTGTCTCTCTCTCCTCTTTCCCTCAAGTTTTTTTTGTTATTCATTTTTTGACTGTGCTTTAGATATTAATATATTTGGATTACATATTAATATAATAATTAATATACTTTAATATATTACAAACCTTCTGTTAACCATACCACTACCTCAAGCTCCTTCCCTCCAAACTTCTAGAAAGAAGTGTCTACATTTAATGCTACTTTCCAATGCTACTTTCATTTTTTCACAATTGATTCACTTCTTGATGCTTTACAATCTGGCTTCCATCCTTAGCATTTCATTGACAATTATTTCCAGAGTCAGTAATAATTTTATCTTCAAATCTAGTAGCTTTTTTTATTCCCTTACCTTATTCAACTGCTTTAGGTGGCTTATAATACCCCTTCTTTCTGGATATCCTATGCTCTGGTGGCTTCCTTGATGTTATATTGTCATAATTCTCTATATCTCTATCACTCCTTTGTCTTTTTCAGTCTTCCTCTTTCAACCCTTAATTGTAGTTGTTCTTTAAACTCTTTCTTTAGTTGTCTCTTCTGCTATCCCAACTTTCTCTTCTGATGATCTCATTTATTTCCAATAGAAATAGATCTAACCTTTTTCAGTTAAAACAATCATCAGTTCTATACAGATGACTTTCAAATCTTTATTACCATATACTTCTGGTTACTATCCCCCACTTCCCACCAAGGTTCAAAAATGTTATTTTCAACTGTCTGTTGGACATTTTTGCTGGACCTTGAACTAATATCTGGAACTAAACTAATTTTCTTTCCAAATTCTGCTTTTTCCCTTAACATCTCTATTTCTATTAATGGCACTACTATCTTCACAGGCACCAAACTTATAACTATCTCTGACACCTTTCTCTCCCTCATCCCACACACCCAATCAATCAGTTGCCAAGTTCTGTTGATTCTACCTCCTATTAATTTTTCACATCTGGCCCCTCTTCTTAATTCCCATGGCAACTACCCTCATTCCGCCTATCATCCCTTTTCACCTATACAATTGTAAGAGCGTACTAACCAGTCTTTCTGCCTCCAATTTAATCCTTCTCCAATCATAGGCTTAGAGCTTAAAGGGTCATGGAAGCTATCTATTTTATAGATGAAAAAACTGAAAGGTTTGCCCAGCAGCTAAACTCAGGTCCTCTGACTTAAAACTCGGGTGCTCTTTTCACTGTACTATGCTGCCTCTAGTCTTCATAACACTGCATAAGCAATCTTCTCACCACATTCTTCTAATAGCATTATCCTGCCACCCAAAATCTTCCCCATTTCTTAAGGAATATCAACTCCTGATCCTAATACTCCAGTCTTCTCTGAAAATATACTTTTAACTTTGCCTTCTAACTTTATCTAGAATTTCTCAACCTTGTTATCATTGTATATACTATCTTACAGTTAAACTAAATTACTCTATACTCCATTCTTTCATCTCCAATGTCTGTTGTTTGTTCTTTCCTCCATTTTTGGAGGAATTACACTCTACTCCCAATCTCTATCTATTGAAGTCCCATGTCCAACATAGAGACCACTTTCATGTAACCTTTCTTTCTTCTTGATTATCTGTCTAGGTGACAAGAATCTCTCCCTCAATGAATTGCCCAAAACATTTTGCTAGAATAGCTTTCCCTCTACCTTTTATCTTATTTACCTTTATTGCTTCTCTTTTCCCAATGTCTTGATTGGACTCCCCAATTAAACTCTATACTCCCTGAGAACAGTACTTGTATTAGAGCTATTTTTTATATCCCCAGTATAGTGGAGATAGTATCTTGCACTAGGAAGGTATTACCACACTAGTTTTTTTCAGTGAACAAACAAAAATATTCTCTATCATCATCTTTATGCCTTGTAGCATTTGAAGCAAGAAAGAGAATATGAGAGAGTGAATAAAGTGAAGAAGTTTTGTTGGACTCAGGCATGGAAGGCACAAAGCATTGCTTTACCCTATTCACAGATAAATAATTTAAGATTTGTTATTTTTAGTAACTATAGTATCAACTTTATGTCCAAACATCTAGAGGAAGGCCTCTTGCATTTTGGATAGAACCCCTATGTAGAATTCATGAGAAGACACAGATGAACTCCACAGGATAAAAGTGGTAAGCTGTCATCAGTATTGTTAAAGGGAATAGCTATGGATAAGGCCTCAGATCCATTAGACTATCCAAGTACTTTTTGGCAGAAATAGTTTTTTGTTGTTGTTGTTGTTGTTGTTTTTGTTTTTTTGTTTTTTTTTTGTTAGTGTTGACCATTTCAGTAAGTATTAAAGCTTACATATTTAGCATCTGCATCTGAGGTGTCTTATGATAATACAATAAAAGGTATAGAAAATTTTAATTAAATTGGTCTGTGATTCTCATTATTTGTATGTGTGCTGAATTTTTAGGATGAGACAAGTTTCTTTGCAGAAACAGTATATTTCTTAATACTTTATATCAGAGTGACATATATACATTTAAAAATTAAATGAATTTTTATTAAGTACCTTCTTTGTATTGTGGACTATGCTAGATAATGTGAATGTTAAAGCAAAGAAGAAATAGTCCTTACCTTCAAGTAGTTTACATTCTATTGAGGGACACAACATTTACATGGAAAGTAAAATGCAAAGTAATTTCTTAGAAGTTATTACAACTGCTGGGAGGAGAGAGGGGAAAAATAAGTATTTGCTTCCTGTTTGATAAATACAATTTGGTTTGAACTTTGAACAGTGTGGTAGAGATGAGAAAGTAGGACAGAGCATGGGGAACAGCCTATGCAAAGGCATAGAAATGGGGGATTTTATATTACGTGTAGGAAATAGTATATTGGTAAAATGTTTTAACAGTCAACTTTTTTTCTTTTACAAAAAATATATGTAAAACAACATTTTTCATTTGATTTTCAGTAACATTTTCCCCATCATTTTATTAAATATAAGACCTAGACAATCAACAAAACAATATTATCTCCCAGACTCCAGACAATCAGCAAAACAGTAAATGCCTTTAGACTCTAGTCAATCACAATAAATCAAGCCCTAGTTTCCAAGGTCTAAATGCTCACATTGAAAATTGAACAATTGGTTCTTGGGTTTGACCTGGCTTTCAGTCTTCCATTGTGGAATAAGCATAAGCCAGTTTGGCTGAATCCTAAAACATGTAAAGAGTATAGTTCTTTAGTTTCATACTATCTTATAAGTATCATTATAGGACAGATAATGAGTCTCAATCATCTTTTTGTATCTGCTATTTTAACTTGTACCTAATTATTTAAAAATAAAAGGTTGAATGAATAAATTTTCCATCATTATTAATAACAGAGTTTTGACATAAAGATTACATGATTAGAATTATGAAATGTTGACTTTATTTTGCATTTTTCACTAAATATTGTAAGGATTATAGAGTAATGTTGAATATTTAGTCGACATAGCTGGAAATTATGAAAGAGCTTTCTAACAAATTTTTCTCCATTTGATCCTGGTTCTGTCATATGAGTTTTTATCTTTGAAAATGGAAGTATAATTCTCTGAGACTGGAGAGGAGAATAATGTAGATAATAACACAGGGTGAAGTGAAATGGATAGATTTCACTTCAAATGCCTTCAATATTGTCAATAAAGTAGGTGGTGAATTCACCTGATGAGGATATGCACATATTTACATATTTTTTTTCTTTAGTGGAATGAGACATGTAGAGATTCTACAATATATAAAATTTCTGAAGCTCTATATGCAAAATGCAATATTTTCATTATACTAAAAAAAAAGTATGGAATTTTGTATTTTCAGTGTAGTATCCAAATATCTTGACCAAGCAAATTTTGAATCTAATAGTTCAAAGTATGCTTAAAACATTAAAGCAATCAACTCCCAATTATTCAAAAACTGATTATTTTGTTGGCAGTTTTTTTATATATCTATTTTCTCTGATGCCCTCAGGTTTGTTTGCAGGGCTCATTGATCATAAGCCCTAATATCATAGGGTTGGTAAGGATAACAATAAAAAAGGAAAAATAAATCCAATCATCCCTCCACTTCTTGTGGAAGAATAAAAAAATAGCATGAGATAGAAACCTGCAAGTAATGGATAAAATGAAGTTTGAGATTATCTGCAAAAATTGTTATACTTTCCCTGTTAATTATCAAAACAAGTGGGTTCTTTATATGCCTACAGTTTACTCTAACTACCTCTAGATGGTACTATCACAACCACCAGGAACTTTCTCCTTTTCCTGATAGTGGGCTCTTCTCCAACTATATATTCCCAATTCCTCCATCTGTTACTCATGTGGCATAGTTTCTATAGTCTTTATTATGTGTGTTATCTTTTATAGATGCTCTCTGGTTTGCTCATATCAATCTTAAAATATGGTCTCCAGAACTAAAGAGAATAATAGTCTAAATATGTTTATATCTATGCAGATTCAACTGACTTATATGTGATGGCATGACCTCCCTGATGTCCTGGTCCCCTTTAAAATTGAAGGACAAAAACATTTTTCTGTGAATAGAGCTGCTTTCCTGGGAAACCAACTGAACTGTTCATTTGGATAACCCAACTTTCTCCTCTCTTCTTCTCTTTTTCCCCTTACCTGTTGGTACTCTGCCCAAAGAAATGCAATTTTTCTTTTTTTTTTTTTTGGATTCATGAAACCTCCCAAGATATCTTGGGGTTTATCAGCTAGATTACTTTCTTAAGCACCAAGCCTTAAAACCAAATTATACAAGCAGTCATTGATTGGCCAACAATAGGTCCCTGCCCAAGCTCCACTTAGTCATTGTTTGGGCCCTGATTAGCTCATAATGAATATAAATAGCAATTGTTTAGTTTTGGGCTAGAAACCCTGAAAGTTTTCCCCAGCCAGGTTGGAATTATTATTATTATTATTATTGTTGTTATTATTATTATTATTATTATTTTGACTAGGTAAAAGAGGTAATTTTTGCCTCAATTTTTACTTAGCATTAAACACTGAATGGGCATGACTTCAGTCAAACTGATACACAATTAAAGACCTTAGCTTAAAAAGGCCAAAGTCTCCCACTGCATCCAAGGCCATCTCCAGTCATCCTAATCTATCTTTTGCTACTAGACCCAGATGGCTCTGGAGGGGAAAGTGAGGCAGGTGACCTTGTCCAGCCCTTCTTCACTGAAATCCAAATCACTTGCATGTCATGACATCACCTTCTTTATGTCATGGTCCTTTATGTAAGAATTAAACAACAATGTGACTACCATCACCTGCATTCTAGATATCATACTTGCATTGATGCGGTCTAACTTGACTTTAGTTTCTTTTCCCTCATCCCCTTTGGTATTGGTATCACATTATTGCCTCATATTAAATTTCTAAGTCCTTTATGAACTATTTTTCAGGTGTATTTCCCATATCTTTTTTGCTTATGCAATTGAATTTTTTCCACATTCACATCTCTGACTTTGATCTTTGTTAAATTTCATCTAATTTTTATCTTCCCAACCTACATCTCCATAAATCCTAATCCTGTCATCACATTCAGTAGCTTTCCCTTTGGGATTCATATCATCCCCAAAACATGATAAACATTTTTATTCTGTCTCTGAGGTGTGCCCCCTTCCATTTACAAACTGATACCAATGACTCATGATTTTTCAAACAATCATGCATTCATCCAATTGCGATATCATTTGACCTGCACATCTCCCTGTTTTCTATAAGACAATTATGAGGTGTTTTAAACAGTTCTTAGCTGAAATCTGTGTACATTATGTCAATTGGACTTCTCTATTCTATCCAAAAATAAAGTGAGATTAGTAGGTTAGTTTCCCATAATAGCTATTTTCCTTTCTTACAGGTTTATCAGTTTAAAAACTGTTCCAGAATTTTATCCAAAAGTAACATTTACATATCTGGAATTTACCTTTCCCCCCAAAAAAAACCATGAGAGTATTTGTGAATGTCATGGATTTGATGCATCTTTCAACTCTTATGATTCTTCAAAGTTTAAACAATTCAGCAATCTCTCAGTCTCTGTCTCCCCTTTCCCAGTTACATAAAGTCACATATTCTTTTTTCTATTCTGTCACAGATACTTAAACTCACTTAAAGCTGCTAGGAGTTCTTTCTTACTTACTGCAATATTATAGAGGTTACAATTCTGTAACTATTTTTGATCTGCTATTTTTCAGAGTGAAGATTATTCTTGCTAAATAGATGGAAGAATGTTGGAGTTGAGTAGATCTAGAAATCCTAGAAAATGTTAAACATAGCAACAGACTTATTTGAAATGTAATACCAAAAGTATCTTGGAAAATTTCCAGCTGATAAAGCATCTTTTGAGCAGTGTTGGCGGTTTAGCACGATGATTGACTAGAACCCGAAAGGACTGGTGGCACGCTGTGAAAGAAATGCAGTAATTGCAAGAAATAACAAATCTGTATTTTGATGTTACTCTTGAAGACTGTGGTCTTTGAACCATAAAACCTTCCACTTAAACATGAATAAAACACTGCTTTGCCCACTTCCACCTGACATGGTGTTCTTGAGGCTTAGTTCTAACTAACCATTGCAACCTTTCATCTTAAAGTAGAATCACCTTATGAATAGAAATACCAAATGCTTGGATCCATTTATAGCTCTCTGTGAGACATTAGGCTAGACAGTTAATATTCTTGAAGAAGTAGTTTCACAACCCTAAGTAAACAGATGAATAAATTTCATCAGATAGATTTGAGGTTATGGGATAGGAATAATACACACACACACACACACACACACACACACACACACACACACACACACACACACATCTTATATACTGAGAGTGTTGTTCCTCCTTTCCAGGTCTATGTATGAGCCAGTCTTTCATCTGCAACGTATATTTTTATACCAAGATAAGTTATCTGATTACTTTAGCATTTAAAAAAAAATTTAGCTACAAAAGCCTGGGGAAGTTGCCAATTTTAAAAAAATCTTGTTTTCTAAGTTCTTCCATGTATGAAAGTATGATCTAACTTTGAAAATCAGGTTATTTTTGCGTTGGGTCATAGAAGAAACATTGGGCTAGGAGTCAGAAGCCCTAGGTTATAATCACAGTTTACTTTTATATGGACTAAATTGGGACAAGTAATCTAGTTTTTCTGGCCTTTAGTTTCTTCATCAATAAAGAGGGAACAATTATCCTTGCCTTTGCTATTTTCAGGGTTGTTGTGAATTAAATTACAAGAGAGATAAAGATGCAAAAAAGGTGCTGTATAAATCTAAGAAATTGTTGCTATTATTATTTTGCAGTCAGACAGGGAGAGCTATTTTAAATAACAAGGTGTGTTTCAAAGATCTTCAAAGCTCTTTCAGAGTTGGAAAAAGGCATTTGTAAATATTAAGAAAGGTTTGAAAGTCATGGTTGATTCCTCCCTCCCCTCTCCCATAGACTCAGTTTGAACTACAAGGCAGTAATTTATTTCATTTCAAAATTGAATGTTTAATAAATGTTTATTGACTGATTTTTATAAGGTGGGGAAAATCCTCAGGTCTGAGGACTTAAGAGATCACCACATAATTAGGGACAGGGCTGGAATTCAAATTCAAATCATCTGCCCCCAAAGCCAGCACTCTGCCTAGTACATCATACTTCCTTGATATATCTCTCCATCATATCTACAAACTCATCATTAGATGCTTAGGCAGCCCTATCCCTGGGGCGCATCAGAATGAAGCCACTTATCCCAAGGTACACATTTATTTTAAAAAAATAGCAAAATTAAAAAATGTCCCTTATTGTACTTTTTGCATGTTGCCATGCAGGGGTTCTGTCTAGTTGGATGATCTTCCATCTTGATTCTGGTTCTTAGTAAAGATACATAGAAACTTTAAAATATGTATACATACATGTATACATTTATATATACTTTTATTTTTATCACAATCATTAACAAATATGTTCCTAATTCCTTCCCTCACATCAGCCACCCCTCCCACCTCAGATGAAACTTCCTTTATTAAGGAGGGAGTTAGAAGTAGAGTGGATAGAAAATTTTTCAGCATGTTCAACTCTTCTTGACCCCATTTGAGATTTTCTTGGTACCATTTCCTTCTCTGTCTCATTTTACAAATGTGAAACTGAGGCAAACAGGATTAAATAAATTGCTCAAGGTCACACAGGCAGTAAGTGTTTGAGGTCATATTTGAATTGAGGAAGATGGCTCTTCCTGACTCCAGACAAAGCCCTCAATCCACTATGCTGAATTTATTCAGAACTTGAACTCCTCTCTTCCTCAATAGGGGCAGTGTATCACCTAAATAATCTTATTTAGGACCCTGAACTCAGATCTTCCTGTATAGCGAGGTGATATAATAAATAGAGTACTGGGTCCTGAAAGATTAATTCTTGAGTTCCAATTTGGTCTCAGATACATACTGGTTGTGTGACCCTGTGACTTCAAAATAGGGATAATAATAACATTCATCCTAGGCTTGTTGGAAAAATTAAGAGTTAAGATTTGTAAAAGCCATTTAGCATGACATATAATCAGCCCTATACAAACATTTATTCTTTCTGTTTCCTTTTGTAACAAAGAAAAGCAATTAAACTGAAACAATCTCTGATAATGCATACAACTCTATTCTAGGAGCAACCACCTTTTTGCCCTATATGGAGACATGCTTTATTATCTGCTTTTTCATACCATTACTTTTTGTTTTCCATTTGCTCAGTTCAACTTCATTTTAAGCATCTCTTTATGTATGTTGTTGGGGCCATTGTGTATATTATTATTTTCATTTTTTTTTATTTCTCTCTATATCAGATGCTCCCAAGATCATTATAATCCTTTTCCCTTTTGTGGTCATCTCTGTTTTAGAGGGAGGAATCAAAACCTCAGGAAAGATATTCTTTGTCAGTTGGGAAAAAAACAACAAAAACTGACCTGCCTGAGTCCGGAAAGTAGATCTCTGTAAAAAGCGAATGGCACTTTACTATTTAAGGACTTGATTATAAAAGCCTAATGAAGATAAAACTTCTCCCAATGTCATTGAAAGTACAGTGATGTAGCTTCAATTATTTACCAACTAGTGTTTTTTTAGATCACTATTTCCTTAATTTATGCAGTTTGGAATTAAAATGAGATTGTATGTCTTAGTCGATCTCTGACCTCCTAATGAAAATTGTGTTCAGGAACTTAGGTGATTTATCAGAAACTGTCATGATGTGAGAACCACAAAATGAAGAATTATACGGATTTACATTACATTACATGGTTTAAGAAAACAGGGGAAAAATGAATTCATTTAATAAGTATTATTATAGACCTATTTTACATTTTCTTACCAATGCAATGTGAGTTCTTTGAGGGTAGAAAACTTTTTGCTTTTGCCCCTACCCTAAAGCATATAATTCCTGGCACATGCTCACCACTTAATAAATGCTTACTCTATTGAATTGAATTGAGTTTCAATTCACTGTGCTATGTATTGGGGAAAGATACAAAGAAACATGAGAAGTAACATAATTTCTCTAAGTTATGGAATGGAGTGGAAGTCAGAAAATGTGGTTTTCAGATTTTTTTTTTTTTTTTTTTTTTTTACATATCTAACTGTTGTACTTTCTCCAAAGGGTTGGGTTTCAGTTGATGCTTAAAAGGAGCCAGGGAGTCAGAAGGTAGAGGTAAGGAGAAAGAGAATTCCAGGCATTGCAAATGGCCATTGAAAATGCATAGAATCGGGGCAGCTAGATGGTGCAGTGGATAGAGCACTATCCCTGAAGTCATGAGGACCTGAGTTCAAATTTGACCTCAGACACTTAACACTTCCTAACTGTGTGACCCTGGGCAAGTCACTTAATCCCAATTGCCTCAGCAAAAAAAAAAGAAAGGAAAAGAAAAGAAATGCATAGAATCAGTTAAGTGAGAAGTGACATCAAGGACAGTGAGGAGGTGTCACTGGATTATGGAGTGTGGGAAGGAGAGTAAAAAAGTGGGAAGATTGAAAAGATATAAAGTGACCAGATTGTAAAAGGCTTTAAAAGTGAAACAGGAGGGGCAGCTAGGTGGCGCAGTGGATAGAACAGTGAAGTCAGGAGAACCTGAGTTCAAATCTGGTCTCAGACACTTAACACTTTCTAGCTGTGTGACCCTCGGCAAGTCACTTAACTCCAATTGCCTCAGGAAAAAAAAAAAAAAAAAGTGAAACAGGATTTTATTTTGATTCTGGAGGTAATAAAAAGTGACTGGGGTTTATTGAATAGGAGAGTAGTGTGGTCAGATCTGAACTTTAGGAAAATCATTATTGGCATCTTAGTAGTGAGTGGATTGGAGTGGAAAGAGTATTGAAGTAGGAAGGCTAACCAGAAAAGTATTACGGTAAACCAAGAGTGAGGTAATTCACTCTCCTGATGAGAAAGGCTGGCTCTCACAATATTTGAATTTGGCAAAGTATTTCATAATTCCATCTGATCTCCAGCCTCACTCCCCACCTTACTCAAGCTATCCAAAATTCATGGAGTTTCCCCCCAGGAAAGGATTTCATGCATGTGGGTACAGAACTCTATGGGCTTCAGTGACTGTCAGAATTTGGTGCAACTCAGCTGATTGTCAGCTCTTGAAGGCTCATTTTAGAAATGCTTTTCTGGTTTCCTGGGTGATGTGCTTATTGGCACTGTGAGAACAATAGACAACTTTGTTACTAGGAGTATGAATTGTTCCAGCACAGGAAGGAATGGAATCAGTACAGACCATACTGCAATAGAATTAATTTACAGGAAAGGAACCATGAGAGGGTTCATCTAGTGATTATAATGTACCAAATTTAAATATTAAGATTGATTGTCTATAGGGCAGTTAAATCACAACAAGGCATGTTGAGTAAACCCTCTTTCTGACCTAAGCAATAAAGTAACTACCACCTAGATGTTAATCAGGGGAAATAGAAAGTTTATGCAATGGGATTAACCTAACCAGGTAATAGGCAGAAAAGTTTCCATGAAGGAGGTGAAAATTTGGACTTTTGACTGACAAAATTATTCCTAAACCTGTATTATAGTTGGATTTGATAGACAATTCAATTTCACAAGAATCTATTCAAAGCATTTTTAGATACCTACTTTGTCTGAAGATAGAGAAAATGGAAAATAGTTTTTGCTTTCAAGAAACTGTTATTCTTTCTTGGGTAATATAACATATACATAGGTGAGAAAATTCAAAATAATATGAGGAAGAAGATGAGTGGGATCAAGAAAGGTTTCCCAGGGGGGATGTTGCACCTAAGATGACCTTTGAAAGAAGCTTAGGTGGATAGAATGATGGGCTTGGAGTCAGGAAGAACATTTTTATATACTTTTTAATAATAATTTTTTTTTAATTTTCAAAATACATGCAAGGAATCACCTTTGCACTGTGCTTTGCAAAAACCTTGTGTTCCAAATTTTTCTCCCTCCTTTCCCCCAACCCTCATCTCCTAGACAGCAAGTAATTCAATACAGGTTAAACAATTCTAAAATATTTCCACATTTATCATGCTGCACAAGGAAAATCATATCAAAAAAGAAAAAGAAATGAGAAAGGTAAAAAAGAAGCAAATAACAGCAAAAAAGGTGAAAATACTATGTTGTAATCCTTATTTAGTTCCCATAATCCTCTTTTGGATGCAGATGGCTCTCTCTATCACAAGTCTGTTAGAATTGATCTGAATTACCTCATTGTTGAAAAGAGCATGTTGTTGCTGTGTGCAATGTTCTTTTGGTTCTACTTCACTTCACTTCACTTCACTTAGCATCAGTTCATGTAAGTCTCTTCAGGTCTTTCTGAAATCATCCTGCTTATCATTTCTAATAGAACAATAATATTCCATTATATACATATAATCATAACTTATTCAACCATTCTCCAACTGATGGACATTCACTCACTTTCCAGTTCCTTGCCACTCCAAAAAGGGCTGCCACAATCATTTTTGCACTTGTATGTCCTTTTCTCTATTTTATGATCTCTTTGGATACAAGCCCAGTAAAGACACTGTTAGATAAAAAGGTATACACAGTGAAAATTTGGACTTTGTTCTCCAGAATGGTTGGATCAGTTCACAGTTCCATCAACAATGCATGAATATTCCAATTTTCCCACATCTTCTCCAACATTTATCATTTTTCTTATCTGTCATATTAGCCAACCTGATAGGTGTGAAGTAATACTTCAGAGTTATTTTAACTTATATTTCTCTAATCAATAGTGATTGAGAGTATTTTTTCATATGATTAAAGATAACTTTAATTTCTTCATCTGAAAACTGTCTGTGCATATCCTTTGACCATTATTAAGAGGTCATCCTTGAAGAATATATCTGAAGGAAATAGGAAGGCTATCACAAAATATTCCATAGCAGAGAATATCTTTACAGTATCCAGTGGTCTAAAAGGTATAAAAAATATAAGCTCCCATCATACTTGCTTAGTGATTATAAAAAAGCATTTAATTTGGTAGATCAAAATTTCATTTAAAAAGCTGTATTATATATCTACATATCTACTGACTTAATGAAGTCTAGAAATATGGCGTAGTAAAAGAATCAAATTTGACATGAAGTCCTGCTGGCCACACCTCTCTTGCCACTTTTGTGATTTTGTGCAAATCCTTTAACCTTAAGACACTCAGTTTCCTGTGTAAAATGAAGGGTTTGGAAAAGTTCTTTATTTTTAAGATATTACTTTTTTAAAAAATATAAATGGGTGCTGTATTTTGTCAAAAACCTTTTCTGCATCTACTGACATATGAAAGGTAACAAAATATAGTGAAAGTAGCACTAATTTGGGAGGACATGAATTCAAATTCTGCCTCTTTTACTTATTACCTACATGGCCTGATGTAGATCATTTCACCTCTCTATCACACAGTTTCTTTATATGTAAAATAAAGAGATGAGTCCTAACTTAAGGCCTATCATCCTATGATTATACAATCTCCAAGGTCCCTTCTATTGATAAATCCTGTGGCATTTTTTTCATATCCTTGAAAAGCAGTTGACTCTTGTTCCTGAGGCTGAACTTTTTTTTCAAAATAGAAGGCTTTTTAAAACAAACTAAATGAATAAATAGCTTATCAGTGATGAAAGTTGAACTTGAAATGAGAAAAGAAAATATTCTAAGATATGAAGAGAGGATTGTGTGGTCTTCATGATGACTTTTAAAAAATTCAAGGTAATGTATTAATTTAAACCAATTCTTTTTGTAAGGAAAGTTTTAACAGTTAAAAGCATTAAAGAATTTGTCAAAATAGCTTTTAAAAAAATGAGGAAAAATATGTGGTGCTTAGACCATTAAAATATATTTGAGAATTAGTATAGATACCAGACTTTATAATACCTTCCCTAAGTCCCTTTGGAAAATTTCAAGATGGTTATAGGTTTAGAAGAGAAACAATCTCACTCTAAATAGGGCAATGAAGTAAAGAGTGATAACTACTACTCTCATGGGAGAATGCAGTACTAAAAGTATCTGAATAATTTTGAGGGTGGGCATAGAGAAAAATCTGTGAGCTCATTTTAAAAATAGATAATCAGATTAAAAATAAATTATGCTAATATTAGTATTTCTCTTCCAGTGGTTAGGAAACAATAACATTATTTTCCATAAAGGTTTTACGAAAGTGGACTTGGAAAAAAGCTGTTGAGTGCATTGAAATCTGGCTGACTAAGCAAAGCCTAATGATAAATGAGAGTGATCCATTTGGAGATGGGAAGTAGCTGGTAGGGTGCCTCAGCAGTTGGTGTTAGCTATAGTTGTAATTAGCATTTTTATTAGTGAATTGGAATGAGGAGTAAGCATCAAATTAATGGAACAGCTGAAAAAATTGAAGCAGAAGCTTTAGTTTATAGCATTGGAGACAGAAGAAAATATAGGGAAATCAAACACTGAATAGTCAAGGAGAATAGGGGAAAAACAACAACTACAACTAGGAAATGCAGCTTTATAAGATAATAAATCATTCTGAAGATTATTATTCTGAAATACAGTTATAAAATGGGACAAATATTCATAACAATGACACAAATAGCCCAGTGGCTAAGTTGCAGATAGTAAACTTGGAAATTGTAAATTTTGAATTGGATCCTGCCACCTTCAATAAATTAATTTACCTGTCTTGGCACAGTAGATATGTAAAGAACAGTTTCTCATCTGTAAAACAAAAATGCTAGAATATAACACTTGAAATCGAACACAACTCCTATCCTTATAAGCAAATCATCTTGTTGATAAGTGCCAATAAATTCCTGAGTAGGGTTATGAAAGACAAGAAAAAAGAGGGGAGAAAATGAATGAAAAAGTTTTTATTAAATGCTTACTACAAGGCAAACACTATAAATACTAATAGGAAACACAAACCAATCCTTGTTCTCCTGGATCTCAAACTCAAAATGGAGAAGACAGCCTATAAAAGAAAATTCAGTCATGATTTAGATGAAAGTTCTAAAGATTCAATGGTAGCATAGATGGAGTGGTTCAATAATCAGTTAGTCACATAGAAGGGCAGATGATTAGGCTTGGAGGAACTTCCAGGGCAATAAAGAAACAGATGGTAAAGCTTACTGCTCTTCCATCTCATGGGAACATGTATAGTTTTTGACTTTCATCTCATAGGAACTCAGCAAGAAGTCAAGCAGCCCAGTGAAATGGGAGTAAAAAAGGGGAAGATGCCTTCAGAAGATTCCCTACTCAGTGGTAGGGAAGCTTCCTGTGCCAAGCCGCTGTGAAAGAGTCATAGAATTGGCTTGGGGGTGGAGAGAGATAGGAAGAGAGAAATACAAAGGAAGAATACCCTAGGTGTTCATGGGACTTCCAATCATCTACCTGAAGGAAAGAAAGGGAAGGAAAAGAGGAAATAAGAAAAAACAGCAAGACAAATCCAATATTAAAATGTTTCATGAAATAAATAAAATGAAAGTCATTCAAGTCTTTATTGGATATGAAGTGGTAGAGAGCTGTTGTTTTGTCTGCCCACACTTGTGGGCCCTACCTGAATATCATCCTGGAAGACTATGGTGACAATCAACATTTAGTGAGATTGGTTCATTATGAAAGATTTAAATTCCCTTTCTAATAATCAGACTAATTACTCCTCAGACAGAACTATTTCGATTAAATTCAATTTAGTTCAATCCAGAATTTATAAAATGCCTTGTGCTAGGTGTTAGGGAAGATGTGAAATCTTAAGACACCCTTCCTTCATATTTTTTATAGTCTGGTATGGATATAATGCATACTCAAGGGAAAACTGAGGTCTGTGTAAGGTCTGAAGGGGTAAACTCTGGTACTGCAAGAGATAATCAGAGAAGCTTCTTGAAGGATTGGTTTTCAAGTTTGCATTTGAAGAATGGATAAAAATCAACAGGCAAAGAAAGGGGAGACTTTGCAGGCATAGGGAGTAGTGTGAGCAAAGAATTGGGAATGCACAGAGTTTTTTCAGTGGGTAGAAAATTATTTCTGCTTGTATGATCATAAAATAAATGGAGGAAGGTAATAGGAGATAAGGCTGAAAAAGTAAATTGGAATTTGATTGTGAAGAGCTTTGACCTTATGCCAGAGCATTTATTTGGGAGCCAACATGGAACTATTAAAGGGTTTTGTGGCAGATCTGTGGATAAAGAAAGTAAGCATGACAACACCATGAAGAATGGGTGAGAAGGAGGAGAGAATTAATGTGGGAGGATCTATTAGGGAGATAGTTCTAGAATAAGGGACATCCCATAGTTTTAATAGAAACAACTTTTTCTTTTCTCATTTTTTGATAGAATCTAGTCGATTTCTTTTGCCTTCCTTTACACCAAGTTGTGTGGTAAATATTGTTCCCAATTTTTTCTTTAAAGGACCTTATTTTTCATTGTTTCTTCAATTCTTCTCAATGTGCCACAGAGAAAGATTCAAACCAAATGTTTACCATCTCATATTTTCCCTATTCAGAAGGAGGGTTTGTTGGATATAGGTTACAGTTAGCAGTAGTTGTCAGCACTGATTAATCAGTAAGAATTTCTTAAGTACCTACAGTGTGCCAGGCACTTCATTAGGTGCTGAGGATACAACAGAAACAAAACAGCTTCTGGGAATGTATATCCAAAACCAGGAATCTGTGGAAGAATTAGGTTCTTTAAAAAAGGATGCAGCCTTGGCTCCTGTACTCATTTGGTAATGGAATGCAATGATAATTCTGGGAGCCCGAAGTAAGTCTATATAGATCAAATAAGCTTTTGTTAGATACCCAAGATGCCCATTTTATTTGATATTTATTAAATTATAAATAAAAATTAAAAAAATTAAATCTACCAATGTGAAGGAAACATGGGAGAAAACGTGTTCAGTATGAAAACCTCACCTGGTTACTAGAAGGACCAGTGGATTTGGAATTAGAAGACCTAGAATTCAAATCTGAAAGAAACAATCAATAGTACTAGCTGTGTAATTTTGCGAAAGTCGCTGTACTTCTCTGGGTCTTAGTTTCCTCATCTGTCAAATAAATGTGTTGGATTAGATCACTTCTGAGATCTTTTGTCTCTACATCCTATAAACCGACTCCACATTCAAACCAGCAAGAAATAGCAGCATTGACCCTAACATGCCAGTGATTCTGTTATATCATTGATGTGAATATTCTCTTTAAGAATTCCTTTTCAACCCATCCCTTCCTGCCCATATTATGTTCATATCTTCTATTGAAAGTTGTGTCTGTCTATGGTTGATGAAACTGAAGCTCAGAGAGATTAACCTGGGTCACAAATCTAATAACTATTTGAGGAAGAATTTGAACTCAGGATATCCCTTATGTCCTTTTGCTACACTTATCCCTTGTATATTTTTATTATCTTGAATTAACTTTGAAAATCTTTCTTGCCCTACTGTCCTTGCCTATATTTCACTCTGTCCTTTATGTAAATTATATTGTATTCTCTTTTTATTTTAATAGTTTTGAACCTCTTTTCTCCTTTTGAATTCTTTATGAAAACTCATTTGTTGTTGAATTGTATTTCAGTTGTGTGTGACTTTTCATGACCCCATTTGGGTTTTTTTTCCTTTTTCTTTTTTTTGCTGAGGCAATTGGAGTTAAGTGACTTGCCCAGGGTCATACAGCTAGGAAATGCTAAGTGTATGAGGTCACATTTGAACTCAGGTCCTCCTGACTTCAGAGCTGATGCTTTATCCACTGCACCACCTAGCTGCCCTGGGATTTTCTTTGCAAAGATATTAAAGTGGTTTGCTATTTCTTTTTCCTGCTCATTTTACAAATGAGGAACTGAGAGAAGAGGGCTAAGTGACTTGCCTTGTGTTACACAGGTAGTAAGTGTCTGAGGCCATATTTAAACTCATGAATATGAATATTTCTTTTTTTATATGAATATTTCAACTCCAAATCCAGCATTCTCTCTTTTGCATCACACAGCTGCCCTGAAATCTCATTTGGGAGATTTCAAATGGACAAAAACATTCAAGGAGTTCACACAGTTCTGTATTCCTCTATCTTCCTTTGTATTTTAACATATCCCTAGTTTTCACCATCTCAAACTGAATTAACTGAGGTTAAGAAAACAAAAAACCCAGAGACAATTCAATGGCTTAGCAGGAGCTCAGTAAACATTTACTGATTGATCAGTGGATGTGGCAAAGAATTATTCTATTAGCCTTTCAGTGTTCTGTCCACAATTTAAGACCCTGCTATAATGGATCAATTTCTGTCTGTGGATGTTGTTTGTGCTATTCAGGAAATGCCTGTCTAGTCTCTTTTAGTTAGGTATATTTATATTGAAGTTGTGCTTCAATGATACAGAATTTTAAGAGTGAGTACATCCTCTACCATTGATTGCAGCTTTCAAACATATTGCCTCTTTGTCATGCATAACACTCTGTGACACCATTTTGGGATTTCTTGGCAAAGATTTGGGAGCAGTTTGCCATTTCCTTCTCCTGCTCATTTTACAGATGAGAAAACTGAGGCCAACAGGATGAAGTGAATTGCCCAGGGTTATGCAGCTAATAAATGTATGAGAACAGATTAGAACTCAAGCAAATAACTTTTCCTGACTCCAGGCCCAGGGCTCTATCCATTGTACTCTGTAGCTGTTCCCTTAAAGGCTACCTATTTGGTGAAGTGAATTTTCTTAATTTGCTTTGGTTTCAAACACTTTTTCATGTAGCAATCAATTTTCTAGGGATGAACCTCTCTGACCCTTAGGCTATTTTCATAATTTACAGTTGATGGTTATATACTCTACTACTGAGCCTGTCTTTAAGGTTCCTTTCCTATGTCTGGAAGAAGTAACCTTGTGTAGGAGAATGAGAATTAGCTCTGGAGTCAGATCCCACCTTCTGATGTCATCTACCTGCATGATCTTGAGCAAGTCACAATTTCTGTGGATCTTATATTCCTCTTCTATAAGAGGAATTTTGAATTTGATAGCATTTGAAGTCCTTTTTAGTACTGGATCTAGGAGTCTTACCTCAATCTCTTCAAAAATCCCTAGTTCCTTTGTACTCCATGGCCTTACCCTTTAAGAATCTAGTCACCTCCATGCCATGATAAGGCATTAGATTGGGACTTTACTAGATTGAACCAGTAATGATTGATATTAAAATGATAATTGATAAAAAGCTTTTCTTTATGTTTTCTGGTAGGGTGAATTTGCATTAATCCCAATGATAGAAAGCAAACAGAATTATTTTTCCACTGAGCCCTAGTTACCACAGTGTAATAGAAAGTTCCTGATTGTTACATTTGTATGAGAAAGCTTTATGGTAGCATTCAGTTCTTCTAATGTGAGTAATTTTAAAAACCATTGCTCTGAAAGCAGGACAATTATTTCTGCATCCTTAGTTGCTCTGTAGCAAGACAATGACCCAAGTGAGTCACGCAAAAACCTCAATACTACTACAGCACCTTTCCTGGAGCTGTTAATTAAAATTACCCTCTCTCTGATTCCAACGAATTTAGTCTGGTTATTTTTCATTAAAATTGAACTAAAAATAAAGAAAATGAAAATTTTTAAGGATAGGGGAAAATGGTAAAGAAAGGTCATTGTCTTCCTATAATGGCCAGATTGCCACAAAAGCTGCCTACTGGGTAATATGAATTTTATTCAGCCTCTGGATTGAGTTAAAAGGGAAAAAATGGGGAGCTACTGGCTTGCCTGTGAGTTTATCACTGTAAAATGAGACAATCTCCTTTCTTCTGCCATGACCATTAAATGACAGAAGTTAGCTAGTTTATTTCTGCCATTGGGATTTTACAATATTTCTGAAAAGTGTATATGTAAGTCCATTAATTTTTTCATATCTTAATCATTGAAATCATTTCTCTTTCCTTCATCCCTTTATGCTTTCCAACATTATGCTATCACATTTTTTCTAGGATTTTCTTTGCTAAGCTGTATCTAGATGGTAGCTTACTTAGAATTGCCAAAATAATAACTGATTACCCTCTAGAACCTAAAATCTAATGTAGCATGACTTATGGCATTTGGACAGGAGCCATTCAACTAAAGGAGGCTTTGAATTTTAGAATCTAAAAGATAGGTTCATATTAAAACACCAAAAGAGCCTTCTTTCCTTCCAGTGAATAGCTAAATTTCAACCGACTAGACTGGAAGATTTCTCTTTCAAAGTAGGACTTGGAATTTTAATGTTTATGGTTATTGATAAGCTTGGTTAGTTGTTTGCCACTGGGCTGAATCCCAAACACTTTCCTACATGAGGGAAGACTTAGATGCTAACAATTAATACATAAGTGCTACAGACTGGACTCTCTAGAGGCAGCTAAGGAAAATAAACAACTTCACTTACTGTCATTCTGAATCAAGAAATAGAATCTGACCTATTTTTCCCCCATGATTGGCAAAATATTAGGAAGCTTGCCAGGCCAACATGTCCATGGCCCCAAATTCAAATAATAGAATATTAGTAGCAATTTGGTGAAGTTAACTTTTCTAGGGAGTCAAATAATAAAGCACTAAAATGGACTAGTTTTGAGTTATCATAACCTTTATCTTTCCTTCACCCCACTTCATGGACTACAATAGGAACTGTTAAAAGACTTCACTTTCTTTTTATCTGAATGTATCACTAGTTAATATAATCCTAAATGATTCTGAGTTGAAATTGAGCTGAACTTGTATAAATATATCTGGAACCTTTGAAACTTGTTAGGTCTATAAAACTGGATGGAAATCTTGCAGCTTATAAAAAAGTGCATTGTCAGATTTTTGGCATATCATGCGATGATAGGAAAAAAATACCTTCTTCCTAATATTTAACTTCTAGTGCCATTTTAGATGGAAGAGTAAAAGGATATAAATTTAGCTAAATATTTGAAAACTTTCTCAATGTATTGTAAACTTGATCTTTATCTATTGAAGGTCATGCATATGGAGAGCAAGCTCTAGAAAATCCTACCAACTGGAAAGCCTCTGAACTCTGCTCATTAATCCTTTAGCTAAAAATTATATACTTAAGTTTGGA
The DNA here is from genome assembly GCA_023553655.1 of Myrmecobius fasciatus. Lineage (NCBI taxonomy): Eukaryota > Metazoa > Chordata > Mammalia > Dasyuromorphia > Myrmecobiidae > Myrmecobius > Myrmecobius fasciatus. The sequence continues at coordinate 5,057 of JAJPUD010002808.1, read as the reverse complement.
TAGGTTCATTACCAGAAAGTGAGAAAGTTCAAAAAGATTCTTTTTCCTCTTTCATTTAGGAATAACTATCCACTAAGTGGGTTTACCACTTGTATAAGACATGGTGGAATACCCATACTATGACATTATAGATCTTTGAAATGTTATATTATTAAAATAGAGGCAGGTAAGTAGCATAGTGGGTAGAGTGTGGACTAGAGCAGAGACCTGAATTCAATTCTGGCCTCAGACACTTACTAGCTGTGTGACCCCAGGCGAGTCATTTAACCCTGTTTCCTCAGTTTCCTCATCTGTAAAATAGCCTGGAGAAGAAAATGGCAAACAGCTCCAGTGTCTTTCCCAAAAAGACCCCAAATTGAATCTCAAAGGTTGAACAAAGCATTATGTTTCAAGCCAGTGGTAAACAAGGTATCTTATGGTAGCATAATTTAGGACATCATCAACATTGCTATCATGTATTCAGAATATATCCTTAAAACAGAAGGAAACTCTAAATTAATAGAATCTTAAACTCTTTTTGCATAATACCTAATCTTCCACATCTCATAGACTAAAAATGATCTGTGCTCATTGTTACAAGAATAAGAATTTTCTATATAACTTGTTGGAGTTTTATCAAATAATGAGATGTTTTTTAGTAGAATCCAACATTCTCAATCAATAAACCAGTTTGAAAATTATATACATATATATATATATATCCATATATAGAGTGAGATATATCCATATATATATATATATATATGTATATATATATATATATAAAACTCATAAAAGCAAGCACATAGCTCTTATAAAGGGACATTTAAACCTCATATCTGGGAAAAGTTCCAACACTGGTAGTTCTTTTTCCCCTACTGACATTTCCCTTGTCATTCCAATTACAGAGACTAGTCTTAATTTCCTGTTTTCCTTGCAGAATGACTCTGCAAGATGAAAATGTTTCTTGAAATGGCTGCTCCCTTTTACCTGGAATCCAAATAACCAGACACTCCAAATAACTCATATTGTATTTGTGCATTCTGTACGCTACTCCTGTGCAAGTAAAAAAACAGAATACAGGAATGTATTTCTGAAAGAAATGTCTAGACCATTTCACACTATCAACCTAGTTTCCACTCAAATCTTGTGAACTTTCTTCATCTAAAGGATAGTGCAATGATAATTAATTCTCTTAACTATGCTACCAAAGCACTGGTTGATAGTGTCTTTTTAAAGATCAAAGAATTATGTTTTATATCTAAAGTAATTTATTGATAAGTGGATCTGATTGTATTTAAATTCAGGAAAAGTTGGTAACCCAAGTAAGATGATAATTTATAGGTGGCCACCTAGTTAACTAAAATATTATTCCATCACAGTGTAGGCTAAAAGAGAATTGAGGTATGCTACACCTGCAATAGCAGATCCTCTAGAGAAAGAGTTGGAACCTCCCTGCACCAAGGAAAGTTGGGCAAGTCTTTACATTTAGTGAATCTCAGTTTTCTTATTTCTAAAATGAATGAGCTGACTTTGATTCTAGTCCTTTATAGCTCTTAGATTTCATGCTTCCTGTATTATCTGAGATTGGATTGAGACAAAGATTTCAGTCAGAATATTAAATCTCATTAGATGCATTTCAACACAGGGTAGCAAACTAACCTTAGTCTTCAAGTCTTCTTTCTGACATTTACTAGCTATGGGATAATGGGTAAAGTTACTTGGCCTCATTGTGAGCATTTTGCCTCCAAAATTGGCAAATGCTACAAATAAGGATTTGGTTTATTTAATTTGCAGATTAAATTTGAAAAGTAAGTTGTATATACAATGTCCCCTCCTCCCTGAGAGCCATTTGTTAAACATTTAACAACATACTACTGTTTCTCAGTGACTCAGATCAGCCTTAAGACAATAAATTATAGTTTCTACACTGATGAATTGTAAAGTCTGAGCCAAGAAAAAAAAGTAGCTGTCATAATATTATGCCTATGGAGTTTGTCTATTTACTATCCGTAGGGTTGTTAAGGTTGGTTGTTTGGTTGCTATTTCTCAATCTTGAAAAGGATCAAAATGACATCACTATGTTGGAGTTAAGGTACAATGTGTCTAACTCTGGCTGATTGGGTCAATGTGAGCTTGGAAGCTCTACCACAGTTTGGGTACAAATAGTCAAAGTTTTTTGAATGACTAGTGAGTCAGAAAGGAAATGGTATTGTCATGTTTAACATCCTTCTTTTATACCCTTTGCTAATGAGGCACTGTGAATAGACTGATATTCTAAATAAGGTCTGTGTATGGGAGGTCTCTGAAGATAACATAATGGAAAGGTTGCTTTTGGAATGCACTAAACTCCCATTCTGATCCTGATATTAGGTTACCAGTTATCAGTATTGTAAGTTGTTTTATTCCATTAAAATTAAAATTTTCAGTATTCACTAGTTTATTTCATTAGATTTTGAGATCCTTGAGAAAAGGGATCATCTTTTGCTTTTTTTTGTATCCCCAGTAACTGCCACATAGTACTTATTGATGGTCTTAATACATAATGGAATTATTATTACCACTAATATCAATAATTTCCATTTAGATTTTGATTTAACATTTATAAATTGCTTTCCCCATTATGGTCTTATGTGGTAGTAGTGTGTATTTATTTATTTATTTCACAGTCTTTATTTCAAAGAAGAGGCAACAAATTCAGAGATGTTATGAAATTTGCTCATGATCGCATAGCTAACAATAATAGAGTGGAGATTTAAACAGTGGTTTTCTGATTCCAAGTCCAGAAATTGTTCCATGACACCATTCTATATTATCACAAGCAGCCATAACCTATTTCAAACTTAGATTTGTTTCCCAAGATACTTCTGAATCTCCAGAGTTGTTTTAATATTAAATGTGCATACACACGTCTCCTATGTGACAGACTGTTCTTGGTACTAGGGACATAAAGATAAAGAAAAGACTATTTCATCAATAATTTGCCTCATTGCAAGTATGAAAGAAAAATCTTTGTATAACAACAACAAAAACGCCACCAATAGTAGCTGGCATTTATATAGTTTTTTTTATTTATTTATTTTTAATTTATGGAATAAAGCAAGCATTTCATAACACAATATGATAAATGATTGTACATGAAACTGAAAATTGATTATGTGCAACTTACTATTCCTTTTAAATATATAAAAAAGTTATCATATACATTTTATCTTTTCCCTCTCCCCACTCCAAAAATGGCTACCATTAAACACAAATTATGTATATATGTACATACACATATATACACACACACACATATGTGTGTATATGTAAATTATTCTATACATACTTCCTTTTATCAGTTATTTCTCTGGATACAGATAGTATGTGCCTTCATATGTTCTTTGTAGTTAATTTGAGTATTTATAATAGTCAAAAATGATTGATTTGTTCAAAGTTGTTCTTAAAACAATATTGTTTCTATTATATACACTATTTTTTGCTTCTGTTCATTTCACTCTTTAGTATTTTGTGCAAGTCTATCCATATTTAAAATCATTGATTTCATCATATCTTACATAATGGAATATTCCATCACAATCACATACCAGAATTTGTTTAGCCATTTCCCAATTAATGGGCATCCACACAGTTCTTAAAGATGTGCTAAACACTTTACAGATATTATTTCATTTTATCCTCACAATATTCCTGGGAGATTTGTGCTGTTATTATTCTTATTTTATAGATGATCAAACTGAGGCTGACAAAAGTTAAGTTGTTGGTTCAGGGTGACACATCTAATAATGATCTGAGGCTGGATTTGGACTCAGGTCTTCCTAACTCGAGGTCCACCTCACTGCTTCTGATACAAAAACACATACAGGTGGAATTATGTATGTATGAGCCTAAAAATAAATTTGTTACTGAGTAGAATGTAATAGGAGCAACTCAGACTAGGTGATCTAAGAATAGTTGAGATTGTAGACATCATTTCCAGTTTGGAGTATCAAGGAAGCTTCATAGAAAAGATGATACCTGACTTGGGCATTTATAGAAGAGAAAGATTTCAGGGACAGCTAGATGGCTCAGTAGATAAAGAACTGTCTTTGGAGTCAAGAGGACTTAAATTCAAATCTGCCTCAGATACATAACATTACTAGATGTGTGACCCTGAGCAAGTTATTTAACCTCATTTGCTTCATCCAAAAAAAAAAGAAAGAAAGAAAAAAAGAAAAGAAAAATAGGAAAGATTTCAACAGTTAATGGAAGTTAAATAGCCAAATGGAAGACCAGTACACTGTGAGGTAGTTAACAGTTCCCAAAATGCAATATCTCTCATATGGAAAGTGTTACAAATTAATTTTTGGGTTGCCTTGCTCATTCTAACTTGCTTTCATACTGTCTGATCTAGTTTCCTAGAGAAAGAACAACTACTACTCAGTTACACTTATGTTCTCTTAGGATAGGCAGGGAGGATAGGCAGGGAGAACATGTTGAGGGAAAATATTCTCTCCTATTACCACTTTAGCTCCTTAGTTTCTATTTACATAACCAGTCACTTACAATAACGGTACTTTTCTATCTTAAAAATAACTTTATTTAACAAGGCAAAAGAAAAAAAACCTTCATATATTAAAGCAAGTTCATAAATAATAAAATATACCGGGGGCGGAGCCAAGATGGTGGAGTGAAAAGGTGACTTTCTGCCTCTCCTCCGATCTTCTCTCAAATCAACAATAAAATAAGCCTCTGAACTGATCTTCAAGTCAACGAACCCAGAAATATTTGGGCACGGCTCTCTGGAGAACTTCATATCAGGTTAGTCGGACTCGGACAGAGAGATAAATAGACGACCCCTGTGCAGGCCGGAAGTGAGGGTGGGACTCAGCTCAGCTCATCATGGAAGAAATTCCAAACTCCAAACTCCAAATTCCAAACACCTGGAGTTTATCTGAGGCACTCGGGACACTCTGCCCTGATTGGTGGCAGGTGTTCTGGCAGACTTGCCTTGTTTAAGGAGTAATTCGGACTTAGTCCTAGCCCCCACCGGCCCAGCACCTTAAGTCAACTCGCCGAAGTGCCCCAGGGCAAAG
>JAJPUD010002807.1:247561-292131 GCA_023553655.1 Myrmecobius fasciatus | reverse complement strand
AGCCCTAATTTCTTCCACACTAGTTTCCAGTTTTCCCAGCAGTTTTTGTCAAATAGTGAATACTTATCCCAAAAGCTGGGGTCTTTGGGTTTATCAAAAACCAAATTGCTATAGTTATTGCCTAGTTTGTCTTGTGATTCTATCCTATTCCACTGATCGACTACTCTATTTCTTAGCCAGTACCAAATGGTTTTGATGACCGCTGCTTTATAATATAGTTTTAGATCTGGTACAGCAAGTCCACCATCGTCAGCCTTTTTTTTCATTAATCCCCATGAAATTCTTGACCTTTTGTTCTTCCAAATGAACTTGCAAAGTATTCTTAATATAGATTTCCTTTCCACTAAATAGTGTTTCCAATCTTACCTTTGAGTTTTCCCCTATTAAGTTTCCTGAAGAATGTCAATTTGGTCTGATTTTCAAAGGTCCCTTTGGGGTCCCTGGGCATTGGGTACTACAGCATTGTGAGGAAAGCAATAGATCAGGGATCTAAGGGCCTGGGGTTATCTCCTTGTTCCCATGATTAAAATCAATATGATCTTGGCAAGTCATTACATATATCTGGGACTCAATTTTTTTATCTGTGAAAAGAGAAATTTGGACCAGATGATATTTATATCCTATATTTTATTTTTCCTTTTCCTTTTTGAGGTTTAATGCAAAATTTGGATTTATTCGACACTAGTGGGTAGGATTCCTGGGCAACAAGTGGTCGTGGTTTCTGCTACATGACTTCTAATGGTTTTGCATTTCCTTAGTTGCAATGTGAGCAGATTTTTTAATGGTCCATTTTCATACAAATGCCATAATCTAATTTGGTAGCACAAATGTTATAAAAAGGCACCCTAGAAAACCACATGTTTCCACTGCATGAGCCATAGAAAGTCAGTTCCTTCTTAGGATTTAAAAAAAAAAAAACCTCAAAACCTAACATTCCCAGGAATATTTCACTCATTGGAAGATTGTGTCTCATTAATCACCCCCAAGCACTTTATAGATATATTTAAAAGCACGCTATTAATCCATACAATGTCCCTTGAAAAGGATGAATATATACATTTTACAGATGATGAAACTGAGGCTCCTAAATGCTGAGCAACTTGCCAAGGTTTACACCAAAAATTAATGGTAGAATTGGGACAAGAACAGTGGCCTCCCCACTCAAAGTCCAGGCTCTGCTAAGTAGACCATGCTTCCTTCCCAATTAAAGCATATTATTCCAACAGAAATGGTCAGATGGGGGGGGGGGGGGATGAATTGAATGTAAGTTAATCCCTACCTGAGTTTGCATAGCTCGCTCTCTTCCGCATTCACACATGTGGAGTCACTAGGGAGTTGTCTGGCTGTGTGTATTATTCCACAGCTGTCAGATAAATCAAAGATCCCAATGCAAAATGCAGTACTAGGAAACCTTATGTGATGTGGTTTTGTAATACTCGCTGGAGGACTTTCTCTGGGTCTATAAAATAATGAATGGATTGCACTGGAGACTAAGAATAGTATTTTCATGTGTGACAAATGTAATGCTGCAGGGAAAAAAATTTTTTTCATGTCATTTAAAAGAAAATGTTACCCCCTTGCTTCAGACTAGACCTCTAGCAAATGAGAATTGGGTACCATCTTTTTTAAAACCTTATGTTTTTGTAATGAAGAAAGAGGGGCCTGTTTCATTTTACTGTTTTATAGGAACATGTGTTAGTGAACACACCAGACTGGAAAGAGAAAAGTCGAAATAGGCTCGTACATTTGCAGGGTAGAGGTGCCACTGGTGTGGGGAAAGGCTCCAGTTTCATATCAGCCCTTCTTGGAGGTGAGATGACAAAGAAGCTGGGCCATGTCATAAATTAGCAGCCCCAGAGCCCCACCTCGGTGATTTTCTCCAGCCAAAAAGCACAGTCCATTTGTGACTGGCCTCTGATTTCCCTGGCAGAGCTTCAGTCCTACTGCACAATGTCAGATTGCAGGGTAGTCAGAGATGGGATGGCGAGGCTATAAAATTCAGAGTTTGGAAGTGGCCTAATTATCCGATGTTAAAAACAAAAATTATGGGGCTCAAGATTGCTATTGTGGTGATGTCTTTGCAAGCCCTTTAAACGCTCCCACAAAGGGAGCAAAAGTAGTGCCATGGGTATGGTGCCGCCATTGGCAGCCTTCCCGCTATGTCCTGATAGCTCGTCATTGTAATAGGTAACATTTTCCATAGCAATGTCAGGCACAATACAGCCAAGCCGAGTGTTTCAGATTAGCTATTGCAACTGTTATTTTAAGCCCATACAGAAACCTATCTCAAATTTCTCAAAAGAAAATGGTCAAGATATCTTCAGAGGGAAATCACTACAATTGTCTTATTGTAGGCAAAACTCCGAGCGCCGTATCAGAATAACATATAAAAGCTGGTACAAAATATATGGAAAATAAGCACATAAATGCAAGCTGAATCACCCTATCAGAATGGTGATTAAGGCTGGCTCCATACTTCACTCATTGGAAGGTTATGTCTCATTAATCACCCTCAAGCACTTTATAGACACATTTAAAGGCACATTATTAATCTATACAATGTCTCTTGAAAAGGATGAATATATGCATTTTATAGATGATAAAACTGAGGCTCCTAAATACTGAGCAAACCTCTGAAAAATCCTAACTATGAATTATAGGTTCTGTCCATTTTTTCTTTTTTTTCTTTCTTATTACATTTTTTGTTATTGTTCAGATAGTTTTATTCATGTCCAAGATAACTTATCCTGAAAAAGAGTACTCACTTTAGAGCTCCAGAATTTAGAGTTCTGGGTTCAGAATTTAGTTCTCTTCTTTTACTGTAAAAAAGTCACTCCCGCTCTCTGAAACAAAGTTTCCTCAATTTCTAAAATAAAGGGATTTTATTCCATGCCTCTAATATAGAGTCTCATCCAGGATCTCCTAAGTTCTAGATCTCTTTTCAATATATAAGAAGATAACAGCCTATAACAAATCTATAAACACTGAATGATGACCTTTATTTGGTTACCAATTAAAAATTTAAAAAATTTTAAAATTCAATTTTCCTCTTCTTTAAAGTACCAAGATTCTCAAAGGCAGGATCAACATCTGGTCTGACATTATAAAACTTGGGAGATGTAGTAAAGGCCTGGGCAGGTGTAAGGGTCAGAGTCCTGGATAGTAATCTTTCTCTTTCATTCATCTCTGGCTTTCTCTCAGTCCCCACTTCTCTGCTCATTTCAGTTCCTCCACAAAAAATGCAGAATAAAGAGCAGGTGTCGCAGTGAACCTGGATCCTATTTGGCTATAAGTCATAACTAATGAGGGCACATGTGTCCTTCACTTGTGCCTCTTTCACAGGTGTCTTTTCCCTTGCCTTCCTTTTGAAGTTCCAGGCCCACCTGTGGCTACTAGGATTCAGGCACTATGACACAAGCAGCAGACACAAACACAACAGGGGGTTTTCTTAATCGCTGTAGCAGAGCTTTTTGCAAATGGATGGAAAATTATCTGATAGATGGAACACACAGATCATCTGATTAATTATCATTACCTAACATATACTTGGATCATAAAAGGAGTCAATGTAACAAAGCACCTAGCAAAACTAAGAGTGCTATATAAATGGGAGCTATTATTATCATCATTATTAATATTATTGTGATTAGCTTTGCTGAACAGAGTATTCTGTTTCCCATTATGTAACATTCTTAGAGAATTCACTTGATGTTCTTTGACTCAAATGAAAGAGATACAAACAGTCTCTACAAATGCTAGTTTTTGGAAACTACAAAATAGATGAATGATAATTAAGGATAGTTAAATGCTAAATGAGGGGGCAATGTAGTACTGAAGAGAATGAATCAAGCTTAGAACCTGGAAGATTTGAGTTCATGGCATGACTGTGCTCCATACTAGCTTTGTGACCAGAAACAATTAACAATCTCTCCATTTTTAAGACAATTCCCCAAAATGAGTTATCCATATGTATCTGTGGAAGGAGTTTCCCCAGAGGGAGTTCTCTATGATGAAATTTTGGTTTTAAAAAATCACACACATAGGGTGATGGTATGTGCACATTTGAAAACATGCTTGTTATTTCTCATATTCAGTTCTCTGTTCATACTCTGTATTGTCCATTTGTGTTATGGCCAACCCAATTGGTTATTCTAAGGAGAAAAGCTTAATTCTCGGTTTAGATAAGTCAAGAGGCATGTAGCAGGTGGCCGATGGTGGTCTGGCTGGAATTCAAGCTAGTCAAGCTGTTAGATAGTCAGCCTTTTAATCAGGTTGCATTCCTCGCTGCTTTTTTTAAGAGGTGGGAGGTGACTTCAACTCATTGCTCTTTAATATTTTAATGTTTTAAACTGCTTTATCCCAATGTTTTTTAAAACAGTTCTATTTTGCTATGATAAAGCAGTCCCTAGCACATATCAATCAATCTACAAGCATCAAATATCTATTACATATAGTAATAGACATTTTACTAGACATTGGGAAAACAAGTACAAAGAATGAAATAATTCCTCTTCTCAACTTCCATTCTAATGGGGTGCAGAGGGGTAGAGAATGGTAGTAGAAATATAACTATCTAGAGCACAAACATAAAAAAGGATAAATATAAAATAGTTAAATACAAGGTAATTTGGGAAGAAGGGCACTAGTAATGGGAGAGAGGGACTGTACTCAGAAAAATCTTCACGTGGATAGATGATGGTACTTGAGCTGCAGATCACACTTTTTATAAGAAACCTTTTATATATAGAAACCCATGGAAACTTACGTTGCAAAACACTCCAAAGGGTACTTCACTTTCTTTGTTTTCCCCCACTTTCTTTATTCCAAGATGCAGAACTTTAAGTAGAAGATATAATTCTATGCTTTACTTATTGACACCTGAATGAACATAGAAAGTCAAGTTTTACAGCTACTGAGGATAAATTTGTTTTCTCATTGGAACAATTAAGACTAGAATAATAAAAAAAGCCTCTCAGATTTCTAACTAATACTTGAAGTGAATGGAACTTATTTAGAAAGTTTAGGTAATTCAATTATCTTGTTTTTACTAAGTTTTTAAGTCTTCAAAGTTGGAACTAAAATAGAAAATGAAATACTTAAATAAGAAAAATATATACATACATATATAGATAAAAGCAACACTAACCTAAGTATAGCTCACCAAATACCCTATCCTAAACTTTTGTGCTTATTTTATTTAATTTAAACATTAAATATCAATCAGAAATGCAACAAATATAAAATATTCATCAGAAATACAACAAACAGAATGACAAAATAATGTTTTCCTTACTAAAAGGTAATGTCGTTGTTCAATTCATTTGTATCAGTAGGACTATTTCATTTTGTTTTGTTACCTAGTAACAGTTATTTCACACAAAATTAGTTAATTCATTCAAAAATTAGTGACAATCTAGGAAAGTTCTTTGCAAACTGTAATTTCTCCTTTAAAAAAGCACTGACCAAAGATTTAAAAGAAACTGGGACAGTGCTTAATTCATTCTTTCATTCATTCATTCAGGGTTGGTACTAAGCAAGAAACAAAAAATAAATCCCCAAATCAGGAATCAAATGAAGAGAGAATTTGAATGTTTTTTTTTCTTTTCCATTTTCAAACCCCTTTTTTCATTTGTTTGTTTGATAGTCTAAAGATAAGTTCATGCAGCTATGCTGTAATTCTACATAGCCAAAATTCTCTGTGGGTCCAATTCACCACGCCTCATTAAGATGGCCTAATTGGAAACAGAAATCACTTGTAGAGATGGGTATGATGGCTGCAGTAAAAACCCTAGTGTCCATTTCTAGGGTTGTGTAAAACTTAATTCATGTTTCTGGAGAAATACTTCCCAGGCTTACTGATAATGAGGAAATAAAGTAGAAATAAGTAGGAAGATGGGGTGGTTAGTAATCAGGATGTGAGGGGGCAACGAAGATTGAATTGGCTAAAGAGAGTGTGAATGGGTCTCATAAAATTTTTTTCAAGCCCTTTGGCTAGGTTACTTTGATGAAAAAGTCACAGCAGTGTGAGCTTTCACTATTGATTTTTTTTCTCAATTCAAGTCAAATTAAGTCAATATGCCTTTGAGTTTTGACCAAGTGCAAGGCCCTGAGTTGGGGATTGAGATGGATATAAAGATGAAGAAGTAACAGTCCCTTGCCCTAAAGAGGTTTGGACTCTAGTTGAAAAACTTGACATTTTCCCTATCTAGTTCTAACACTTCCAGAAGCTTGGTGAAATGTGTGCCAACTTGTAAAGTATTTTCATTTTAAAGGCAAATGCTGAAGGGACTACAGGCTAAAGTGATAGGAAGACTCATGATATTAAACTGTCATAGCTTAAAACACCATTCTCCAAGAACTAAGGATTGCAGCATTACAACATTTGAATTTTTAGCTCAATTAATACTCAAATTTGACTGCTGGCATAAGTATGCATTATAGCATATTTATATAAATTCCCTATGATGATTATGCAATGCCAATGGAAAGCTATGGAAAGAAGTATACATGTGTGTGTATTTATTTAAAAAGCACCCAACACATTGCCCAAAAATTCTAGCAAGACCTGGCAGGTTGACTTCATTGAGCCAAAAACATCAACAAAACTTACTTCATTTGTTGAGTTAATGAAATTTCACATCCAGCAGGCTTCACTGGAGTAGAATAGCTAGACAAATAAAATTATTGTTTGAAAACGATGCTAAGTATCTCTTTACTGGATAGTAAAATGAGTTATATTGAATCAGTTTTTGGCTTAGACTGCACATTTTCAGAACAGCAAACGTTTTCCATTTATGTTAATCTGGGGTGACAGCAAAGTACTTTCAAATGTTACGTGTTTAAGAAATAGATTATAATCTTGAAGGGGTTTTGGGTGGTTCTGAATTACTTTGTAAAATATGGAGTGCCCGAGCCAGGCTAATGTGGTTACTGTGGTCATAGATTTGTGCAGGGATGAAAACCACAAGCAGTAAGAACAAGTAGTCTTCCAAACATCACATCACTACAATAAATATAATTAACTGCTGTAATAGGGCCAAAGTAGGAATCTGGGAGTCTAAAGATATTGGAGCATATTTTTAAATCATTTTCAGAGAACAAAAATTACATGGTTCTTGAAAGTAATACTCATATTCAATCAGATTCCATCCAGTGAGAAAATTTATAGTGAATATCCAGTGTCTCAAATGAGAACATGTAGCATCCAATCTGGAAGAATTTGTTTGTTTGTTTTGGGTTTGCATTTAACACTGGTTTCTGTTTCATCATTAGAGTCAGCTATTATAACCAGTTGGCATAGGACAGAACCTGATTGGCTTGGTCTGGTTTGGCTTAATAAATGGATTTAGTTTCAGTTTGGGCCACAGTTGGCAAAATTGGATAGAACAGAAAAGAGAACTTGATAATATCAAACTTTGGCCAAAAGGTGAGTAGAATTTAATAAGTTAAAAATAGCTTTTAAAGTTTTATGAGTTTTTTTAATCACATGATCTTCTAATTGAACAAATAAACCACACCGAAAGTATGATCAGGAAAGAGGGCTACAACAATTCAACAATAATGTAGCCTGAATACTGCTTTGGAAATTAAATTTCCACAAGCCAAAAGTCAAGAGAATAATCACATTTTACAAAGACATTTTAACTATAATTTATCTATTTTTCATTCAAACAAAAACCCCTCCTTATACATAGATAGGTATATGACAGACAGATGTATAGACAGATAAATAAATAGATAATTAGAAATATTTAGTTGCATACATTTATTGACATGTTTGTTCACACACAGTTTAAGACAGGAAGCAAAAGGTGTGTACAAGACACTTTTCAGAAAAGTGAAGTATAATCAGATGAGGCTCTCTTAATTTAATAATTCTATAAATCATGAGAAAAAGAGAGCTCACAGTGGAATCTCTAACTTTCAAATAACACTAATTCATCCCAAGTAGTGATATAATAAACTCTTGAGAATCAAACACCAGATTTCAACAGATTATGTGAGTAAACAAAAAAATCTGGCAGATGAACTTCTATGTGGGCAAACATAAAACATGGAATTTGAGGAAATGATTCAGAATATATTTGTAAGGAAATGTAGTTTAAGCTTCAGTAAAAAAAAAAATAAGGAAAAGAACATTGTAGACAGGAGGCATGGGCCCAAATATGCTGCTATTTATATGGAAAAAGGCTCTCCAAAATCTGGCAATTCTAGAAATGATTACTCTGTCCTTATACAATAATAAGAGGAATTTTTAAGCACTAAACATATACAGGGTATCCCCAAAGCCTTAGTGTCTGAATTATTTGTTGTTAATGTTTTTCAGTTTTTTAGTCATGCTAAACTCTGTTACCCCCATTGACTTTATAGGTTTTCTTGGCAAAGATGCTAGAGTGGTTTGCTATTTCCTTTTCCAATATGTTTACATTTTATAGATGAGGAACTGAGGCAAATAGGGGTTAACTGACTTTCTCAGTCACATAGCTAGTAAGGACCTGACACCAGATTTGAACTCATCTTTCTGACTCCAGGCAAACTGATCTATTCACTATACCACCTGATTGCCTCTATGCTCAAACTACCAACTCCTCTGGAATCGCTTTCTCAAATTTTCCCCCTTCCCTCACTTCATAACATGCTGTAAATTAATACTCCTAAAGCAAAGATCTGATCATGATATTTCTCTGCTCTAGTACCTCCAGTGGCTCCCTATTGCCTGTAGGAGGAAATACAAATTCCTTTGGCACTTAAAATTTCATAATCTGGCTCATTCTATTTTTTTCCTTCCCCTATTTCTTCTTACATATGGTACACTCTTACCAAATTGATTTACTAGCTTCTTTTAGCAATCAACCTCAATGCCTTTTCATGTGTGGGCTGCTGATCCCTTCTACCCAGAATGCACTGCATCCTAATTTCGGTCTCTTCCAATACCCAAATTTCTTCAAGGCTCAGTTCAAGTTTGACTTTCTACCAAGGCTTTATCTTGAGTCTGTCCAGGAATTAATGCCTTCATCATCATTCCCTAAAATTATTTTTTATTTACTTTGTATATATCTTTCATTTGTTTATCCATGTTTATTTTATCTTACCCTAACTGAATTTAAGCTCCCTGAGAGCGAGGATAATTTCATTTTTGCAATTATATTCTAAATATCTTGTATAATTCTTAGCAAATGGGATTTAATAAATCATTGTTAAATCAAATATTACTTGGCCAACAAACTATGATTCATAGTTTTGATTAGACTTGCCATGAAGTTAAGATGAGTCATAAGGGAGATAAAGAAAGGGAACGGTCTATGGTTAATTGATAGAGAGAACTCCCAGAGGAGGAAACTCTGTCAATGAAGATAATGAAGGTCAGCATTTTCTCTTCTCCTATGGTCTTCCCTGAATGCTAATAGGTTAAGTGACTTGCTCAAGGTCTATGTCAATCTATATTAAAGCCAAGACTTGAATCCAGGTTTTGGGGGGTTTTTTTGGTTGTTGTTCGTTTTGTTTTGCTTTTTTTTTTTATCTCTAAGGTCACATCTCTAACCACTACAACACCTCTCACAGGAAACTTTATTGACTTACCAATTCTAGCTAGTACCACCCTTGCTCATGTTGCAACACAGGGCAAAATGTCTGCTCTAGTGAATCCTTATTAGCCCAATGAGAATATCCCCAGACCTGGGGCTTTACTGAGGCAAATTTGTCTGGAACTGAAAATAGTTTTCTTATGTTTGGATATGATCCCTACCTTTAGCAATAACCTGAGAAATTAGAAATCAGGTTCTGTGATCACTCAGAGACTTATCTCCAAAAGAAGAATAAAGTAAGGAAAGATAAAGAATTTGGAAAAAAGAAGAGGGATACTAGAATATGAGATATGGGAAAGCATTTGGAGAATTTAATGGGGATAGGGAAGAATGAATAGATAACTGGACAATGCAGTAATCTTTCCTAAGACTTTTCTGATGGCTTGTGGTCTAAGATGAGGAATTTAAATGATATGCAGAAATTAGGAGTCAAAATAGACCTAAATTCCATAAATTCCTAGTATGGACAAAAGTCTGTGTCAGACTGAGGATGATTATATGGCTTCTATTCTATATTCTATTTCAACATGACCAGTCTCCGTCAGGGTGATGAGTGTATAGTCAAAAGAAACTTTCATCTTTTGATAAACAGTTCTTAAGAGATTTAAATTTGGAAATTAAGTCAACTTAGTGATCAAAATAAAAAAATTTATGTACAGTTTCTTTAAAGATCAAGTTATTAAGACATGGTCTGAAAAATATAAGATGGTTTGCAAAAAACTTAAATAATTTATGGATGATAAGCTCCAAGACAACAAGAACTGTGCCTAATTTAAATTTTAGATCCTCATTCAAACTTTATTTAATACAATATTTTTTATATTTAATACTGTATGGAAAAGAATAGGAAAATGAGTAAATGCCAATCAGCTGGGGAATGACTGAATAAGTTATGGTATATGAAAGTAATGGAATATTATTGTTCTATAAAAAATGATGATCACTGATTTTAGAAAGACCTAGAAAGATTTACAGGAACTGGTGCTGAGAGAAACAAGTAGAACCAGGAATATAATGCATACAGTAACAACAAGATTGTGCAATGATCAACTATGGAAGACTTAATTCTTCTCAGTGCTCAGTGATCCAAGGCAATCTCAATAAACTTTGCATAAAAAAACATTTCTGAATCCAGAGAGAAAACTATGGAAAATGAATGTAAATCAACACATGCCATATTCACTTTTTTTTCCCTTTTCTTCTGTTTTTTTTTTCTCATGGTTTTCCCTTTTGTTCTGATTTTTCTTTCCTAACATAATCCATAAAGAAAGGTTTATTTAAAAATATTAATGCACATGGATAATGAAAAAAGAAAACATTAAAAAAGTAAAAAAAAATATTGTTTATAAGCATTAAATTAACATGACAATTTTATTATATTGGCACATTCTAACAACAGCAACAACTACAAAATATTGTGGAGAGGCAACAAGATGACTTTGGATATAGCACTGAGGCTACAGGAACATCTAAATCCAAATACAGGCTCAGACACTCACTAGCTCTGTGACTCTTTAAAGTCAAGACACTTTACTTCTGTCTGCCTAAAAGCTGTTATGAGGATTAAATTAAATAATATTTATATAGTGTTTTATAAATTTTAAAATATTATACTAGCTATTAATAAAAATCATTAAAGAAGGCATTGTTATGAAATAACTATAAAACAACAAATAATTTTAAGAACTTATTTTATGGATCAAAGAAAAAAAACCTGGCTGTATTTGAAGTGGTGAAGAATTAGAAAAAGAGGGAGAAAATGGTAAAAATGTCTAGAGTCAGGAGATGGAGTTTTTTTGAGCAATAGCAAATCACTGGATCATGGAATACACAGAGGAGATTATAATGTAAAAGACTGGAAAAGTAGAAGAAGGCAGATGATAAGGGACTTTGAACACTAAAAAGGCGGGGGAGTTATATTTTTTTTTTGTGGTGATAATAGAGAGCCACAGAGTTTATTGAATAGGGACCACGGGCAGGTCAGGTCTGTGCTTAAGGAATATTACTTTGATCACTGAGTGGAAGATGACCATAACTGGGAAGAGTCTTGAGGCAGGGAGATCAACAGAAGGTTATTAAAGTAGTCTAAGAGAAAGAGAATGAAAGATTGTATTAGGATAGAGGTAATGTCACAAGGAAAAAAGGGGATATAAATCAGAGAAGTTATGAAATTAGAATAGACAGGACATGGCAACTGATTGTATAGAGGAGAGGGGTAAGAGAGACTGAGGTATATGACAATATGTAAGACAACTAAGTTGTGAGTTGGGGTAACTGGGAGGATAATAGTAATGGTAAAGAAAAGACAAAGATTTGGGGAAGAAAGGTAATCAGCTCAGTTTTGGATACATTGAATTTAAGGTACCTATGGAATATCCAGTTCTATTTATCATATAGGCAGTTGAAAATACAAGCCTGGAAAATCAGGAGAGAAATTAAGACATATATTTCTAAGCTAATAGGTTATTGAGCTAAAAAAAAAGTCATAGTTCTGATTCAGTATGTCATATCTTGCTTGTGGAATGTCTGCACTCCAGAAAAGTTTTCTACAGAATAAATTTCTATAAAGCAAATATAGTTTTTCAATAGATTTTTATCATAAAATTCCCAGAAGGGAAAAATATAATAGGATTTCCAGGCTTTGCCTCTCTATTCTCCTAATATCTGGATCCCTGACACCTGCTATCAGTTTTCATAGTATTATAGTGTTAGATCTGGAAAGATCCTTAGAAGTTATTCAATCCAATTTCCTGATGTTAAAAAAACAAGGCCTATAATGCTTCCTATTGATTGTTCATTTGGGCCTGCCTGCCCAGGACCTACTTGAACTGACAGTATAAATCTTGTTCTTTATTTTGACTTCAGCCTATCTAATAATTATTTCCACTTGGACTAAGATTTACTTTTTAGATTTATATCTTAGTGGGAATAACATTTATCTTGATATCTAAATATCTCTATATTTAGACTTCATTCACTACAGATTTACCTAGTCTCATAATCTCATAACCATCCTGTTATCCTTCTTCCAGAACCCTGGATATGATATAGCAAGAACAAGATATATAGAAAGGAGAGAGAACAGTTTTCTGAGAAAGGGAACTATATCAGTCAAAGGAGAACACAATATCAATAATAATGATAAAATTTTATAGCACATTAAAACTTACAAAGCTCTTTATATATATACATACATATATATGTATATATATATATGTCATCTTGTTCTCACAAAAAACCCTGTAAAATAGATGTTATTATCATCCCCAGTATAATCAATAAGGAAACAGATAAGTTTGAGAGAAGACAAATGATTTGCCAAAGTCCCACAGGTAGTAACCATCTGAGACAAGGTTCGAAGAAGAATTAGAATTGTTCTGTTTGGTCCAAAATGGGAAAAACTAGTAAAAAAGGGGAAGAAAAAAGGAGAGGTTATATTTTTACTACACAGTAAGAAAAACTTCCTAACAGAGTTATTCAAAGGTGGAATAGAAAACCTCAGGATGCAACAGGATGGAAGACGTCTCTCAGCAAGGACTAAGTGACCACTTGCTGTTATTGTGATGGTAGTTATTGTGGTGGTGGTGGTGCTTGTTTTCCTAAATGAGATTTTTCTGAAGGCAAAGGTGAGATCAGATGTCTCTAAAATGTTGTGACTATGAATGTGAAGGCATAAAAATAAATACTATCTACTTCATAATTATTTCAGGCTTCAAACAAGTGTTCATGTTTCAACCCAGCGTTCCCTCAATGTTCCAGCTATAATACTAAATCACAGTACGAAATCTCTGAAAGTTGCTTGAACTCTTCCAGGTTTAGTATGCCAAAAGAGTACTCAAGTTCAACTTAATATCCGAATGATCGGATCTATTACTTTTGAATTAGGCAGCTGGGTAACATATTGATTGAATGGAGCACTGATTGTGAATGAGGAATCTTGCCTCAGATACTTACTAGCTGTGTGACTATGGGTAAATCATTTAACCTCTCCCAGTCTCAGTTTCTTCATTTGTAAAATGAGTATAATAAGAGCACTCATTTCAAGGGATTGTTGTGAGGATTAAATGAGATATAAAATGCAAATGCTAAGGCACTGTATAAATGCTAAATTATGATAATAATGATAATGATTATGATGATGATGATGATAAATATGGCAATTTATTCCTGGAGTAATGATCTGAGGAATCTGACTGCATATGTATTCAATATATTATGAATGAATGAATGAATGAATGAATACATATTTAAATACTATACCTCAAGTACTGTGCTAAATGCTAGGGGTACAAATGCAGAACTGAGACAGAAACTGCCCTCAAAGAATCGACATTCTAATAGACTCATAGAGGAATAGTAGCTAGGAAAGGATATTTTCTTTAAGAAGTCATAGAGATGTTGAGTTAGGATTGACAATAATATTATCCTCCCTAAAGAAGTGAAAAGTATAAGGAGGTGGGAGATGGAGATTAAGAGATAGAATTATACCAATAGCAAAAAATACTTGTGTTGTACCAATAACACTTGCATGTGAAGTGAGATGGTTTAGAATTCTATCTTTGTGAACTTGGACAAGTCTCATAATTTGTCTGAGTCTCAGTTTCTTCATCTTTAAAGAATTTGATTAATGCTCTTCTTTTACAGGAAGGAAACTCATGCCCATTAACACTAAGTGATTTATTCAAAATCACATGTATATACTAAATGGGAGAGGTGGGAATCCAACCTACATTTTCTGACTCCAAATATAACAATTTTCCTACCATTCTAGATTGAAGATGTAAAGCAGGAGTCAAGAGGTGGTGAGGGAACAGAAAGGACAAGGGAAGCTTATATGTGCATGTGTGAACATGTGCATATGTACATACAGTAGAAAAAGAAATGGAAAGAAAGCAAAAGCTGTAATAGAAAAACTGTCAGCAGAGCATATTAAAGTCGATTCTAAGCCACCAGACAAGTTCAGTCTGCAGTAGACATCTGTAGACAAACACACTGTGGAAAGCAGTCACAGCTCTTGAAGTTACTAAGAAAAGTAAACAATGAACCCACAAGGTTGATTTTTTTAAAATGGTAAAAATGAAAGCACTGTTTTTCCCAACTAGAAACATTCATTCTGTGTAGCTACTAGTTTCCAATAATTAAAATGAAAATTTGGGGGCTCAAGGTCAATCTGAAATTTGAATTATGCAAACTATTACCACCATTCATTTCCTCAGCTTATTTTTGGTTTTGATTGCCTATAAATGGCTTCTTGACTGGTGCCACATATACCTATGTGTGTGTATGTGTGTGTGTATATCTATCTATCTATCTATCTATCTATCTATCTATCTATCTATCTATTTGTGTGTGTATATATATATACATACACATACATACACACATGTGTAGTATGTATAGTATATATATATACACTTATCTTTTTTTTACCATAAATAAGTCATTAGCATCCATTTCTTCATTTGTAAAAATAATCTTAATAAAATACGTAGTATATACTTCAATGAGCTCTTGTGAAGTCCCAATAAGATCATGTATGTATAATACTATTTAAATATAAGCTGTTCAAGATTATACAATGATCAATTCTGATGGACTTGGGTCTTTTCAACAACAAGGTGATTCAGGACAGTTTAATGGTCTCCTGATGAAGAAAACCATCTGCATGCAGAGTATGGGAACTGAGTGTGGATCACAACATATAGCATTTTCACTTTTTTGTTGTTGTTTGCTTACATTTTCTTTCTTTCTCATTTTCCCCCTTTTTGATCTGATTTTTCTTATGCAGCATGATAATTGTGGAAATATGTATAGAAAATTGCAAATGTTTAACATACTGGATTACTTGCCATCTAAGGGAGAGGGTAAGGGGAAGAGAAGGAAAAAGATTTGGAACACAAGGTTTTGCAAAGGTGAATATTGAAAATTATCTATGCATATGCTTTGAAAATAAAAAGCTTTGATAAAAAATCAGTTGTTATTGCTGAATAAAAAAATCAACAAATGGATAGACATTTTCTCTCATCATAGCAACTAGACAAACACTTCCTAAGACTCTGCAAATATTCTTTTGGTCTGTTAATTAAATTCCTTGACTACTGAAATCCTGCATTCTGATTTTAACAATAATCTCAAGAGATGTTAAGTAGATGATTTTCTTTAAAGGAAATAAGTGACATAAACAACCCATTGAAAGGGCCAAAACTAAGGCTGTCATTTTTTCCATATGCTTATATTTTTAGAGCATGATTTAGTGAAACAAAAGGGAAAATCTAGATAAATTCATGAGACACCATTTGTAACAAGTATTTTTTTTTTCATTTTTATTTTCTTTCTCTCTCTCTCTCTCTTTTTTTTTACCTATTTAACAAACATGAAGACTCCAATAGACTTTGGCAGGAACTTCACAAGATAAAGCCAAGACCAAGAGACGTGTTATTTATGTTATGATCCAATCCTTTTTCCTGAATGTCTTTACATATAAAAGGCAAAATGCTAACAATGGAATATTATCCAATTTAAATGTAATCGCTTGCACATGTGGGGAAGCTACAGCTGAAATGTATCCCAATAATTATTTATGGGGTTTCGATAGCTTTATATCAAAAAGAGGAAAGTAGTAGCTGAAACTACTGAGATTTTTTTTAATCTGTGAACCATGATGAATGCAAATGAGAAGATGATATGGTTGAGCTATTTAGCTCACTTGAACATCATTATGAACCATTCTCAGAATTGTTTTATTTTTTCTTTCAGTCTTCATCGTCGTTGTCATCTTTGTTACACTGGAGCTATAAACCTGAGTCTGGGAAGATGCTCACACTTGAAGCTTTAGGAAGTCATTGCATTCCAAGAGGTTTAACATAGAATCATAGAGAATTATAGTAAGTGAGTGCTGGAAGGGACCTTTATAGCCTTCTTTTTCCTATTTGCTTTTCCAGAAAGCCAGGTTTAATTTTGGCTTACAGCCCATGATAACCTTCCAAACAGCTATCAAGAACAAAACAGGTTTTCAAAGTCTGCATAATAGGATAAATAAAAGGTTCTATTATTTATTTTTAATAAGTAAATAACAGCTGCAGAAGTTTTGCGATGGTAGCTTTAAAAGAAAAATAAAAAGACAAAAAATCATTATTTTAGCTAATCTATGAATAAATGGGTAAATTATATCATTGTATCATTTTTCTTCAGTATAAACTAGCACACATATCTTGTAATTTTCTTAAACACTACCTAGTATTTGAGGATGCGCATAAACTCTAAAGAAAAACTATGTTGTTTTTTTTTTTTGTTGTTGTTGTTTTGTTTTTTCTATGCAGAGGAGCCAAATTGAATTGGAACCATAAGTTCTCGTACAAGTCAGCCAGCCGCTGCTGTCTGCACAGGTGCCAAACAGCACAAATTGGAACTTGCACCCAGCCACATTGATCACAGACCAGGACATGCTCAAGCGCAGGTTCAACCAATTTGGCAAAGTCACAGCTACTAGGAAACCAACAGTGACAAATAGACCAATCTGGCAGAGACAACACCCCCGCAGAATGTTTCCCTTTGAGCAAAATCATCAGGCAGCTCTGATGAAAGGGAAAGGCACCCAGTCAAAGGCTTTGACAAAACTTTCAAATAAGGTTCCAGGACTGCTAACCAGGAGAAATATTATCCCCAGCTCAGACAGGTCCTGACCTCATCTATTAGAATTTCTAGTCCTTTTCATTCATTCTTACATCAGAGAGAGATTAGGAAGGAGTGGGGCTAGGCAAGACTCAGAGTCTGGCGCAGTGAAATGTACATGCTGACTCATTACTGATGGGTCATTTAGGGGAGTAAGTACTCTCTCCAGCCCCTGAGGGTGACTAGACTAATCCAGCACGACCCTAGATCAATCACTTAACATCTTCTCTCTGCCTCAGTTTCTTCAGCTGTAAAATGAGGGTAATAATAGCACTTATCTCCTGAGCTTATTGTGAGGATCCAAAAAATTATACTTTTAGAGTACTTAGCACAATGCCTAGTATATAGTAGGTGGTATATAAATGCTGTTATGATATATAGTGAGTGCTATATAAATGTTGTTATTATTATTATATATAGTAGGTGCTATATAAATGCTGTTATTATTATTATATATAGTAGGTGCTACATAAATGTTGTTATATATAGTAAGTGCTATATAAATGTTATTATTATTATATATAGTAGGTGCAATATAAATTGTTGTTATTATATATAGTAGGTGCTACATAAATGTTGTTATTATATATAGTAGGTGCTATATAAATGTTACTATTATTATTATATAGTAGGTGCTATATAAATATTATTATTATATATAGTAGGTGCTAAATAAATGTCATTATTATTATATATAGTAGGTGCTTTATTATTATTATTATATATATGATAGGTGCTATATAAATGTCATTATTATTATTATATATAGTAGGTGCTTTATTATTATCATTATATATATAATAGGTACTATATAAATATTATTATATATATAGTAGGTGCTATATAAATGCTGTTATTATATATATAGTAGGTGCTATATAAATGTTATTGTTATATATAGTAGGTGTTATAGAAATATTATTATTATATGTAGTAGGTGCTATATAAATGCTGTTATTGTTATTATTATATATAGTAGGTGCTATATAAATATCATTATTATTATATATAGTAGGTGCTTTATTATTATAATTATATAGTAGGTGCTGTATAAATATTATTATTATATATAGTAGGTGCTATATAAATGTTTTTATTTTTTTATTATTATTACTATATTCCCATCTTTAAGTTAGAGAAGAGTCTTTGCCTACATTCAGCTCAAAAATCAAAGTAGTATCATTATTTTTCAGAGTAGGTATGAAATGCTTGCCTTTCTCCAATACAAATCCCCAAAGGCAGTCTCAAACCTTTGTATTAGCTGAATTGAAATTGCCTAAAAGTCAGTTTTTTGTCCCAGGTGTGTGGACATTGGGAAGTCACTGAAAGTCCATAAGCTTCAGTTATTCATTTTAAAATAGTGGCAATCATAGCTGCCCAGATTCCTTCATGAGAATGTTTTAGAAGAGCAAATAAGTTCATAGATTTTCAAGTATTGTAAAAAGAGTACAAGTATGAGATTTTCTTCTTCCCTAGGTCAATATAAGAAACTCTAGCACTCTGAATGTGCAGAGCAATTGTATCTATATCAAATGTCTATTTATGCTGAATGGTATGGGAATGACACATTCTGATTATACTCTGGTTAACTGAGTTAGGTTTTGGAAGGGATCTATAAGATTTATGAGAGCAATTCAAGGAAGTGGGGACATTTAGCCTGGATGAAAGAAAAATTAGAGGAATATGGTTTTGACATTCAACAATTCAAAAACATTCTCCTTGGATATAGAGGGTAGAACTGAAACCAATTAGTATAAATTACAGAGAAACAGATTTCATATGGTCTTAGATTCATAGATTAGAAGTCATAGAGTCTAATTCTCTCATTTCATAAATGAAAATATTGGAGGTTCAAAGTGGTTAAGTGAATTATCCAAGGTCAGACAGGTACTAAGCAGCAGTCAGGATATGAACATAAAATTTCTGACTCCAAATCCATTACCAGTTTAGTATAAAAAAAGCTTTCTTTTTTTGCTCCTTATCTAGCTATCTCTGTATCTATCTCTGTATCTATCTGTGTCTGTCTGTCTTTCTTTGCTATTTTTTGGAATTTTAATATCTTTTTATTTGTCCAAATACATGCAAAGATTGTTTTCAATACTCCTTTTACAAAACCTTGTATTCCAATATTTTTTCCCTTCCCTTCCTCCTCCCTGACTCCCCTAGACAGTAAGTAATACAATACAGGTTTAGCATGTGCAATTCTTGTAAATATATTTCTACATTTATCATTCTGCACAAGAAAAATCAGATCAAAAAGGGGAAAAATGGAAAAGGTGAAAATACTATGTTTTGATCCATATTCAGTGTCCATAGTTCTCTCTGTGGATGTGGATAGCTCTTTCCATCACAAGTCTATTATAATTATAAGGCAGAACTTTCTACTAATTAGACCAATCTGAAAAGGAAATGGACTAATTTGGGAGATTCCTCTCCTTGTAAAAAATATTTAAAGGCAGGAGATATTACAGAACGAATTCATACTAGCCTAGTAAACTTATTAAGACATGGGTTCTGTACTCAACAATTTGACAATGTTCTTAGGGAAATGAGAATGATACATAAGAAACAGCCCAAAACAGTCTGAGATAGCATATAACTATCTAATAAACCTTGGACAGAGTACAAATAGCATAGCAGACATCTTCAATGTCCATTTTGAATAATAAATTAAATTTCATCATCCTCGGTATAAAGAATATACTAAGTTGATTGCAAATAATTAGTCTACATAAAAAAAGAAAATGTTACCAAATGTCTTAAAAGATTTGTTATGAAAAAGAGTCATGAGAGCTTAGAAAAACAAACTGGTTCTTTACAGGAAACCCTATGCCTTTTAGTCAAAATTTAATCAACTTTTTCCCCTAGTCATTTATTTTATAATGCTAACTTAAAATCAGTACTGTTTGTAAGTAGGCACCATTTACCCTGGAGGTGTCTGAATTCTTGAGGCCCCCAGTCACATTATTTCTTTACTCCAAGTTTCCAAAATCCTGGATGTTTTGTTTTTGATCCTTCCCTTCAATTAACATTTATGAGATCTGTCTCATCCCCTTATATTCATACCAAGTTATCTACTGTTTCTGTACAGATGTCTTCATTTATTCCTGAAGTCTATTAATATAAATAAATAGAACCATTAAAGTGAAGATAGAAAAGCAGGAAGAATCTAGAAGATTGCAAAATAATGAGAACAATAACATTTTCAGTAATGGAGGAGCTCAATTTCCATGGTAAATCTGATGTTTTCCTCTTCCTACTCTCTTTTGGCTCAAAAGTTTAAAAGCTTTGGCAAGCAATTTCAGCACCTAGAACAGTGCCTAACACCTTGTAGGTACTTAATAAATGTTTGATTGATTGATTGAATGAATGAATGAATGAATGAAATCAAGAATAGTTTCTACTTTTATTTTGCTTTCTTTTTTTCCCTGACTCCCTCCCTCCTTCCCTTCCTTCTTTCTTTCCTTTCTTCCTTCCTTCCTTCCTTTGTATTTTTCTTTCTTTCTTTCCTTTACCTGCAAAAGTCATCAAGCTGTGTAATCCATAAAAAAAAAGTTTTATATAGCGAGGATACAGCATCCTCTGGGCCTTCAAAATTTGTGTATTGTACATATTATAATACAGAGTATATGATATAATTCAAAGCATTCATGACTTTAAAACATATTCAAACCTTTTCAAATGGTGTCACCTACATTTCCTATGAATTTATTAGAAATATTTTCAATCAAGACAAAGAACTTAATATTTGCCATTCTAAAGTCATGTTGCTTTAATGGCTGATGGTGGTTGAAAGCCTTGTAATTGTATCATGTGTGGAAAAGTTAACTCTGAAAATGTTATGATCTCTTGCTAACATGTCATTAGTAAAGGGGTTAGTAGAAATACTTTTCATCCAATTATCATTCCAGCTGTATGTCAATGTCAATTGTATCAGCACAGCTGAGTCTTAGGGTAAAGCCTCTGCTATAATCAAATAATTACTTTTGGTTCCCTTTACAATCTTACATTGGCCACACTGTAGGAATAATTTGTAAATTTGGTATATTCATTAATTGCTAAAATAATATCCTGAATAATATAGAAAAAGTATATGATGTATGCTTTGGTATGGATATTTGTATTCTGGTCGTGACTCTGTTACTAATTACAATAGTTGTGTCACCTTAGTCAACTATTTTAGAATATCACTTTCTTCATCTATAACATGAGGTAATTTGGATTAGTTTCTCTCAAGGATTTCTTTGAGTCCTACATCTGTGATCAATTGGTATAAATATAGCATTTACTTCAGATTCTTTATCATTCTAATTATCAATATTCAGATGATTATTCAGATGAATCAGAAATCTCACACAGTCCAAAATAATTTATGTTGGTTTAAGAATAGAATTTGACATTTCTCTTTGAATATAAGTATGCCAATATTCTGGGAATTATCTTCAAACAAATTAAGGAAGGCATATGTAGGAAGATGACTCAGATAGCTACAAGACCATTCAGTCTCCAGACTGTCTATGTTAAACTTCTACGTTCTGTGAAGATGATGAAATTCTCCTTTAAACTAATTCAAAGAGATCCTATACCTCAGTGGAGAAGAGCAGGCAAACATCAGCACCAGGACATCCCACATGCCTCAGCATAGACAAAGGAACTTGCAGACTCTAGTGCTTAGAATCTCCATGTACTTCAGTGTGAAAAACAGGTAAATGCCAACACTGAGTGCCTAAGTAAGCAGGAAACTGCCAGCAGCCAGACCATCTAATGCTTCAATGTATCCCTGGAGGAATGCAGAATTATCTTCACTGGTCTTAGCATACCCCAGACACCACCACTAGGACCCCAACTCAGGACCAGATAAGTGTCAGACCCCTATGGCTTAAGTAGCATCATCGTTCTCCCATCCCCTTAGCAAAGGAGGCACATGAGTGCCCCATGCACTCAGAACAACATCAGAGCAGTATCAGGTAAATAGCCAGAGCCTGCAAAACCTGTCACAAGAAGCCTGAGACAGAGCTTCTTCTACACTGGGAGTAGGGTTCAAATTTAAAAGAAAAATGCTAAAAATGATGAGCAAAAACCACCACCACCAAAAAAGAATCTGATCATAAAAAGTTGTTATGGCAATAAGGAAGATTAAGACACAAACTCAGAAGAGGACAACCATGTCAAAACACCTATGGGTAAAACCCCAAATAAAAATGGGAAATCACAAGTTTAGAAAGAACTCAAAGAAGAGCTGGAAAAAAAGGAGTTTAAATCATATAAGAGAGATAGAAGAAATTTGAGAAAATAAATGATAATGAACCAAGATAATCATTTTTTAAAAAAAAAAGTTCAACTGCATAGAAAAAGAAAAAAAAACTACTTAAATAATTGAATGGAATTAAAAATTTAAAGAAATACAAAAATCCACTAAAGAAAACAACTCCTTAAAAAGTATAATTGGCCAAAATAAGAAAGTACAAAAGTTAAACAAATCTTTAAACATTAGAATTAGGCAAGCAGAATCTAAAGACTATGAATCATCAAGAATCAATCAAACAAATTCAATAGAATGGAAAAAATAGAAGAAAATGTAAAATACTTTGGGGAAGAAAACAAGTAACTTAGAAAATAGATCCAGGAGAGACAATATCACAATCACTCTATTATCCAAAAGCCATAATCAAAAGGAGGATATAAAAAGCATCTTTCAATATTTTCCAAAGAAAACTACATTGATATCCTTTGAACCAGAAAGTGAAGAGAAAAAAACATCCAAAATAAAAACTCCAAGGAACATTATAATTAGATTTCAGATTATCAGATCAAGGAAAAAACCTGCAAATGGCTGGAAAGAAATAATTCAAATATCAGCGAGCCATAATCAGTATTACATAGAATTTAGCAGCTATAACATTAAAATACTGGATATCAAATGACAAAATTTTCTAGAAGACAAAGGAACCAGGAATCACTTACCTGGTGGAATTAAGCATAATATTCTTGAGAGGGGACTGGAGGGGGGACGAATCATCATTCAATAAAATGAAAGGACTTTAAACTTTCATAAGGAGAAGATGAGAATTAAATCAAACATTTGATCTCCAATATCAAGACTCAAGAGAAAACTAAAAAAAGGAAAAAGGGGAGAAAAAAACACAAGGGATTCAATAGAGCTAAACTGTTTATATCCGTACATATGAAGAATATTCTTGTAATTCTTGAAAATTATATCACTAATAGTTTAGCTAGAAGGAACATACATAGAAGGTATAGATATAAAATAAGTTTGAGGGGATAGCATATAATTAAGGGACAAAAAGGAATACAAAAGGTATAGAAGGAGGGAGAGGTAGTATGGGGCAAATTATTTTACCTAAAGAGATACAAGGGACCTATTACAGTGGAAGGAAAAGGTGAAAGGAGAGAAAAGGCAAACAGGAGAAAAAAATAGGATGAAAAGAAATATACTTACCAGTTATAACTGTGAATATGAATGGGATGAACCCTTCCATAAAATGAAAGCAGATAGTAGAGGCGATCAAAAAAACAGATTCCTACAATATATTGTTTATCTAAAATACAAGTAAAGTAGAGCAACACAATGTAAAGGCAAGGTACAGGAGTAGATCTGAAGTTAAAAAATAAAAAGCAGAGATAGCAATATTGATCTCAGACAAATTAAACCTAATTAAAAGAGATAAGGAAGGAAACTACATTTTGCTAAGAGCTACCATAGACAATGAAGCAATACTAAACATATTCACCAACTTTTACAGCATCTAAATTCTTAAAGAAGTTAAGTGAGTTATAGGAATTATGAAATGTAAAATAGATAATTTTGATTATATTAAAATAAAAAACCTTTTGTATAACAAATCAAGTGTAACCAAAATTTGGAAGAAAGCAGAAAGCTGTGGGAAATTTTTTATAATAATTATCTCTGATAATGGTCACATTTCTCAAATATATGGAACTGCGTAAAATTTATAAGAATACAAGCCACTCTCTCATCAAAGGATTTTCAGATAAAGAAATCAAAGCTATCTATAGTCATATGAAGACTATTAAAAATGTAAAAACAAAATGCAAAACCTAATTTAAAGATTCACTCTATCACTTTTCCCTGGAGAAAGGGGAAATAGTGAAGTATTTGGTTCTTATAGGATTTCTATACATGAAAAGTAAACAGAAAAAGGTACCATTCAGCAAATTCTCAGTGAAGCTGAATAATCTTAATTGTTTAGGACATAAGGCACAATTATAACATTAAATACTGAGCTTGCAGGAAGGAGAAGAGTGATAGAAAACAAACTTGAAAGCACAATTTTCTGTGGATAAGTTTCATTGCTGATAATAGAGGTTAACAATGGCTTAATGGACATTGAAATTCTTGAAATTCTTACACTTGGCATTGGGCATATATGCATGATTCTATATGTCTGTTTTCTCATTAGTAAAGTAGGGATAATAATAGTACCTACCTCACAAGATTGTTGTGAGGGTCAAAGGAGAAAATAGTTGCAAAACATTTAGCACATAGTAAGTGCTTAATAAGTGCTTATTTTCTTATATACATCTTATACATCTATATCCAATATTATGGATGCATTAGTGCGCATGCACATATACTGTCATCACTAGTTATTCATAAGGGGGAGAAAATCTCTAGAATATGACTAAAATATTTTAAGAAGATATGGAATTTATTTTCTTATGCAGAAAAACAAGAAACTATACTATTTAAAAAGAAATTTAAAATATTTCTAACCACTGTATTATAATGTTAGAATGCACACATCCCAGAGTATAGATTTTTATTATTAAATTACTGAATATACTTTTGGTTTTTACTTTCAGAAAGATATTGAATATACTATTATTCATTAATTAATTTCAATGCATTAAAAACTGAGTCTCAATTACATTTCAATGAAAAATGTGCACTATAATTTGAATACTAATACATCAATATAGGATGCTATATACAGCAACAAGGCCTTTATTTCTAATAATATTAATTGACTAAAATGCACAAAACCAACTTTAAAAAATTAACATTTTGAAGACAGGCAAATTATCTAAGCTCCTAAAATGAAGACAAATTCAATATGCAATAATTTACAAAGCAGGCTATTGTTTAATCCTAAAAACAATGAAAATTTTTATAGCAATTTATCATCTAAAAATGCTTAATAAAATGATGAAAATAATAATAATAATAGCAAATATTGGAACATGAAAAAATTATTTTAAAAAGACCTTTTGGCTCTGCTTTTCAAAGATTTTATGTTTTAGGATGTTATTAAACTGTGGGTTTTTGGTAACTATCCTATAAATGATTGCTTCTTTTCTTTGTTTCAGGAATGCACCTCACTTATTCCAAGGAGAATTTTCTATATAACTTTGTAAGTAGTTTTATTTACTCTCAAATACTTTCTTCAGGCCCATAATCAGGGGAACCAGCTTGAAACAGTTGGGAAAGTTGAATTTTCAGCAAGAACATTTACACCTTAAAAAATAAGCAAATACTGAAGATCAGTCTGAATCGTGTTTTGTTTATGTATACATTTAAGAAAGTTATGGAGAAAATGTCAATAATACAATTTAAACTTAAAAGTATATCGTGTGTATATTTTTCCATAGAGGAATTAGTATTAAACACTTGCCAGCTTCCTAGTGTCCATAATCATTATCTATTGGAAAAAACCCCAGCAAAGTCCTGGTACAATGGAAAGTACCAAAAAAAACAAACAAAAAAAAAAAAAAAACACAGGCTTAAACACCAGCTTTGTTGCTTATAAAATATTATCCTGGACAAATCATTTCATAAGTCATTTTCATATTGTCTCAGTTTTCTCATTTATGAAATGATTAGGTGAGATAACTCCCAGTTCTAAATAAAAAATCCAATAATGACATAACATAAGTTGTCCACTTTATGATTCTTAACATCCTTAATAACTAAAGTTTATTTTAGCTGGGTCCATTAGTAACAGGAAAGTCTAGCTTCATGGGGAAGGAATGATCAGCAGGAAAGTCAACTCTATAATCAATCTCAATCCTAGGCAAAGGGGCAAAGGCAAGAGTATTGGGAGGTTCCTTCTATAAGAAATAACACCCTGAAGGAGCATTAACAAATCACCAGCTCCAGAGAGGCAGGTGCAATTCTGGCCACACAGGCATACCTTGGAGATATTGTGGTTTTGGTTCCAGACCACTGCAATAAAGCAAATATCACAATAAAATGAGTCACATGAATTTTTTGGTTTTTCAATGCATATAAAAGTTTACACCATAGTATAGTCTATTAAATGTAGAATAGTAGTATGTCTAAAAAAACACTGTATATATCTTAATTAAAAATATTTTATTCTAAAAAATGCTAATTATCCTATGAGCCTTCAGCAAGTCATAATCTTTTTTGTTGATGGAGTGTCTTGCCATGACCCTAATGACTGCAGACTAATCAAGGTGGTGGCTTGGATTCCAATTTGCTTTTTTCTAAGTGCAATCATTTCTAGCTTTTGATTTAAAGTGAGTTGTACATCTGTACAACTCTTCATTTGAACACTTAAGAGACCTTGTAGGCTTATTAATTTGCCTAATTTCAATATTGTGTCTCAGGTAAAAATGAGGCTGCAGGAGAAGACAAGAGACTAGGAAATGGCAGGTTGGTGGAGCACTCAGAACACATTTATCAGAACAAATTTAAATTTCACCAACATTCTGTGGGCAAGACTTATGACTCCTTAAAACAATTACAATAGTACCATCAAAAATCATTGATCACAGATCACTGTGTAACAAATATAATAAAAACAGTGAAAAAAGTTTGAAATATTGTAAAAATTATCAAAATGTCACAAAAAAACACAATATGAACACAAACTTTTAGAAAAATGGCACTGATAAACTTGTTCGATGCAAAGTTGCCACAAACCTTCAATTTCTAAAAACATTCAAAATCTGCAAATTGCAATAAAGTAAAGTAAGCTTGTACTCCTTCATTCCTGGACTGGGGCACAGAAAAAAATGAAAAGTAGCCAACAAAGTCTTAGATTTACAAAGTTTTAACATTGTTCCACTTGGAGTACCAACAAGAAAAGGCTGGTAACCTCGGTTATCAAAACTTAGAGTAGTGATCAGTTTTGGCCAAAGAAAGTTACATTAAGGATATAATAGGGGACTGATGCATAATACAACTACATTTATATATGACTTTTCATGTTTGCAAAGCATTATATATGTATATATGTTTATGTGTGTATGTATAGGCTTATTTGAAGAAATCAATTTGTACTTTATAAAAAAGGAATTTTTATAAGGATTTTTACTTAATTTAAATATAGTAGAATAATATATTTTAGAGCTGACAGGAAAGTCAGAGGCACTGAAATGATACAATAGGTAGATCAATGGATTCAGGAAATTAGTTCCGATTCAGTTTCATACACTTCATTGGAAGGCAAACTTCTTAAGGGAAGGGACTGTCAATTTACCTCTTTTTGTACCCTCAGAACTTAGCACAAGGTCTGGTACATAGTAACATTTAATAAATGTTTATTGATTGATTGATTATTAGTTGTGTGACCTCAGGCAAATCACTTTAATCTTCTCTCAATGTTTCTGTTTCCTTTTCTCTAAAATAGGAGATAATAGTAGCATTTATTTCTAAGGGTCTTTATAGGAATAAAATGAGATAATATTTTTAAAGGGCTTTACAAGTCTTAAAGTACTATATAAATATTAGTGAATACAAATGCTAGCAAATCTATGTTCCCTCTCTAACATTCTAAAGATCCAGTCCCAATGCTAGGGCTAGAAGCCATACATCTAAATCTCAGGATTTTGCTTTTACCATTGTATCATACTGTCTCTTACTTAAGTAAGGGGTGTTATTTTGAGCTTAAGACTAGAATAATAGAAATAGTAATGACTGGCAGAATAATCAGTTGATCGATCTAAACTCTGCCCTCTCATATAATAAAAATATTTCTTAATTGTGAGAAATTGGATTTCCATGAAAAGAGCCCCAATGTTAACATTTCTCTATAATTACTGCATGGAAAAATTCAGCTTCCGTCTCCTTGCAGACAATAGAAACTTTTTACCCTTCTCACAATGAGCTTGCAAAAGAGGAGTTGCTGGAGTTACAGTCAGAGCAAAATCCATTAGAGCAAAGATATCAGTAAACGAGAGTGTTGACAGAAATCACAGGTTGATTGGAATACCACTTTAAAGAAAGCACACTTCTCATGAATGCTTACAGTGTTTTCTATAGTTGATTCCATCCACTGAAACTTGTGAGAAGGGAGGAAGAAAAGAAGAAATGAAGAAATAGAAGAATTTTGCTTCAGAGATAAAAGTTTGAAAAACATCCAATGAGTAAATGAAAATCCAGGAGATCTCAGCTTTTTAGCCAAATTTCATCCAGTGACTTGAAGCCTGAAACACTAGGCTTGAAATCTTTCAGAAACTGGGCCCTCCATCATGTTTCCAATAGTTTCTATTGGCAAGAGAGTCTGAAACTTAAATAGACCCTTTGTTATTTTGGTGCTTCTGTGAAAAATGAAAAGACAGTAAAACTAAGCTTTAAAAAATCCTCAGTAATTCTGCCTATTCAAAGCTGTTTCTTTGGAAGGCTGAGATAACACAAGGCTTTATGTTGGGAGCCTTTGACTCTGTGGAGCATCCAAATAAATATCAGGGGATTCTAAAGGGAACCATCTTTACTGATTTAATGATCTCAAGAAAGCACCAATAGAATATCTGCTGCTTTATTAAAAGGCAAATGATTTGGATATGATTAATAACCCAAACTCTAAATCGGTAAGAGCCAGGGTAAAACAGGTCAAAACCCAGAGTAGACCATGCTATATATAAGGATATCTGGGAAATTCACACTTGAAATTAGGTTAATTATAGTATTAAACATAGCATTAGTTCCTTTTAATGAGCAATGTGTTCATGTAAAGATTTTAGTGTTATTTAAAGCCTTCTATCATCAAAAAAAAATCCAAACCCACAATATAATAAAAGGATATCTTGAGTATTAACTAAAGTTATCTACCTTAAATCCTCCTCCTTTCCTCTTCAATTTAGATTTAAAATAAATTCTTTACAAATGTAGAAATTTGCTTCAGGTTAGCCTTACAAATGGATATCATTTATATCTTCTATCCAGCTCTTTTCTTCGTTGTGTAGAATGAAATATGAATCATGGATATTCATTGTATTACACTCTGGAAGGTAAAAAGCTAGGGCTAGATTGACGAAATAATTATGTAAATAATAGCAAGCTTCAAAGGAAGAGTAATGGTTTAAAATACTGCATAACATTAAAAAGTTAATATATTTAATGCTAACCTTTGCAGCCTGTAGTAATATTTCAAACATAAGAAAATTGTTGTAGAAAGCTCAGTAATATTAAAGCAAAGGGATGAATGTCTTCTTAATAAATGAACCACCTTGTTTTTCTGGGAAACTGACAGAACACCATTTTATTCTGATGGTAAAAGCCAGTGATGAACTTTGATAAATTTCAGACTATAAGATTTTCCAATGTACTGAACTTAACCCTGAAAAGAGGTCTTTTGACTTTTCTTAAAAAGTATACCAATTGTGTGTTTCAAAGAAAATCCATCTAAGTCCAGAAAAATTTATATTGTATCATAGTATGATACCCTGAAATAAGGTGGAAATATATTCAAGCTGGGGCAGTATTAGTGATTTAACTCTGAGACAATAATTAATTTAATAAAATTCTCTATCTTTGAATATTTTATACATATTTTGGTACTCATAAAGACATTACATTTTCTTTGAGAATAAATTATTAGGAATTTAATGGAACATGGATAGAGTCAGAAATGAGAGATTTTGACTGCTCAAGGGGGGATTCATTTATGATTTAATGGGTAAGTGATGGTTTGAAGCTGTACAAAAATGAGCCCAGGAATGTTGTTTCAGGGAAAATAATGATCCTTTAGAAGATTAGGGGAAGGGCATAGGAGGAAAGGGAAGAAAAGAAAGAAGGAACATATTGAGAACTGAGATTGAGTTTGACATTAAACAATAGTGTATATTCACATCATGTTCTTTACAGGAAAAACTGAAATCTAATTAATAAAAATAAAACTTTATAATGGAAGGTTTATATAATTTTCTTTGGCAAAATACAAAACAAAGAAAATCTACTGTATTTTTTCTATATTTCTATTTATTTTCTCTTTAAGACATAATTTTAAGCATTGCAATGTGTCTTTGATCTTTGTAAGAAGCAAGAGATCATAGTTACCAGACCTTTCACTGGGTAGAATTCTGATAACTAAATCAATAAGTATTTAGTGGTCATACACAAACAATATGGTAAATTTAATAACTAAGAATGAGAATCATTTCTTCATTGTGCCTTAACCACACAATTTTTTTCAATTAGTCAGAACTGTGAAGAATTATCTATCCTCCCTTTTCTCCATAACCCCACCATGATAATTTTATTGTCTGGGCAAGGATTGTCACATATATTTAGAGCTAGAAGTGCTTCCAGTCCAACTACTTTATTTTATAGATGAGGAAACTAAAGCCTAGAAATGTCAATTGTCTTGCTGAAGTTCAAAAAAGTAGCAAGGGATTCTAACATGGGCCCTTTGATGTCAAACCTCCTTTTATTCTCACTGTACTACTCTTCCTCTTTTAGTCAGTACCCCACTCTATAGAAGTGAAATAGTGGAAAGGTACAATACTGATTCAGTTCCAGATGATTGAAATCATAATTCTTCATTTGTTCAGGGCAAATGAAACCCAGGAGAATAAATAGTACATCACTTAATAAGATCACCTAATATGAAATACATTTAATATAACCAAATGAGACATTTGTAAAGTGCTTTACAAAGCTTAAATGTTATGCAATTGCTAGTTAGTTATAATTAATAAGGAAAAAGGAGAGCCAATATAGTACTTGTTGAAAAAGTGTGTGGGGAGAAATGACACATTAATGCTACACCTTTTTAAAAGAGCCAGAAATTGTGGCAGAATGGGACCATTCAACTATTGTGACAGCCTATAAGGCAAGTAACAGTACCTTAAAGATCCAAGTTCTGTGAAGAATATATTATCAGTTATTATTCTTCAAACCTATTATATTGTGCTGAAGCTGTACTATGTCTGAGTAAATGCATATTGCTCCCTAGAAAGAACTAGCAATTCCCTTTACAATGCATTTATACTTGATTAAAGAATGGATTTGCAATTCAGAGACTGTAATTAGAGCAAAGGGTCTCTATAATTTTAGCTACCCTCATCCACTAATGATGATGTTATGGAGATTAGCCACTATTATAAGGACTCATGGCCACTAAAATGATTACTGGAAAAACATGTATGGATGGTTAGTAGCCGGTTCTTTTCTTTTTTTTCTTTACTACAGGAAGCCTATTATAAACAGAATGTTGTATGTGACTGCTAGACAGGAAAAGTGAGATTAACAATTAACACCTCGCTCAAAGGATTAGTATAACTTGTATGCTGCAATGACTTTGATTCTAATGAAACCTCTCTAAGAGGCATGTGCATTCTTTTCCAGGTAAATCTTGATGTTTAGAGGAATTATTGAAATCAATGAATTGATTTATGTGCAGGTACCATCATCATTTTGGGAGGCAGAATTCTGCCCTCTCCTTGATCTTTAAGTAGAAAATATGATATCCTGAAGAAAATACCAATGAAATTTTCAAGGGAAATCTTCATTTGCAAAATACAAAGTATTTTATTTTCCTATGGGTCTTTTAGTTTACACTCTTAGAGATAG
The DNA here is from genome assembly GCA_023553655.1 of Myrmecobius fasciatus. NCBI lineage: Eukaryota > Metazoa > Chordata > Mammalia > Dasyuromorphia > Myrmecobiidae > Myrmecobius > Myrmecobius fasciatus. Next base: position 260,076 of record JAJPUD010002807.1, on the reverse strand, counting down.
GATATCAGTCTATTATTTTAATGAATTAGTTGCATGTGTTGACATATATGAAGAGAAATCATCAAATCTTTCCAACTAAGTCATTGCATACTCTTGTCAACAAACAGGGTAACTGAATGCAAAGTAATACAATATAAAAGAATATCAAACCTTTTTCAGGTCATTGTGCATATATAAAAATTATTCAAGAGGGAAAATAGGACCAATCTAAAAATGTATGGCAGTGAATTGAAAAAAGAACTGAATTTATAGTCTAAAAAGCTAGTTGTGAATTACAGTTATCACACAGCAGCTAAAGGACTATAGACATGACTTTGTTTTGCTTTTAAAATCTATAAGATGGAGATAACAATATTTATATTTTCATTTCACGGAGTATTGATAAGGAAAATGCTTTATACAACTTAAGGTATTATACAAATGTGTCAATATCATTTAAAAATCCATATTTCAAATAGTGGTTGGGCAAGATAACTTCTAAGATTTCTTCCAACTCTAAGATTCCATCATTGTAGAATTCTTTCTTTTCCTGTAATCTCTATATTTTTCAATTTCTCTTCACCTAATATACATTAATGGGAAAATTCAAAAATTCAAATTTATATTTCCTTTGCCTTCCTAATTATCCTTAGAATAATTCAATGAGAATTACTCATATAATTGTTTAACAATTGCATTGCTGGGGTAAAAATGGTAATGAGAAAAAATGTTATGAATAGTGTACATTAGATAGTTACTAACTTCTATTTTCAAGGAAGCATAGAAAATTATAGGTAGCATATAATAATACTTGTTTTGCTTCAGTCTCTTTTAAAAACATAATAACAGAACATTTAATGTAATCAGTTAATGAGAAAAGGGAGAAGTCACCAAGGAGAATAAAGAAGAATAAATTCTGACTCCAGGAAACTTAGATTAAAATAAAAGAGGAATCAATAGGATTTTAAAGAATTATAATAAGTAACGTTTGGAGTTGGAGACACAAAGAAAGCCAAGAAAGGTGTGTGATTTTAAGAAGCACACATTCTAATAAGGGAGACAATATACAATGAGGAATGGCAATCATATTGAAAGGATGGGGGGGCCTGGAAAAATGTTTTTCATTTGTTGGTTGGTTTAAGGAATCATCATAAGCAATATTAGCCCCACTAATTCTTGATTTTAAGAACCTAAGGAAGTACAGCGAGACAACAGGGCATTGTGGGCACAGAGCTGCCTCAGAGATTGGGTTCAATTCCTGTTTCTGACATGCTGGCTGTGTGATCCTGGGCAAGTTCCTCAGTGTCCTGATCAATTCTAACAATAGAATTAATCAACTAGCAGAAGAAGTTTCCTAATTGAATATTTCCTGCACCAAAGAAATCAGAAATGTAGTCAAATAAATGAATGAATGAATGGGTGAATGCACAGATAGATAAATAGATGAATGAATGCATGAATAAAGCAAATGTTAAAGTGTATAAATTAAGAAGTATTAGTGTAGGCTAGGTATATATTCCAAAAGAGATTTTTTAAAAGGTTAAAGGACCTATACGTATAAAATTATTTATAGCAGCTCTTTTCTCAGGGCAAAGAATTGGAAATTGAGGGAATGCCAATCAACTGGGGGGAGGGCTAAATAAAATGTGATATGTGATTATGATGGAATACTATTGTTCTGTAAGAGATGATGAGCAGGATGCTCTCAGGAAAACCTGGAAAGTCCTCCATAAACTCAAATAAAGTGAAATGCACTGTGCAAATAGCAATGTTGTGGGATGATCAGCTGTGGATAATATTATTCTCAGCAATATAATGATTTGACTACTCTGAAGGATTTATGATGAAAGATGCTATCAATACACAGAAAAACATTCCATCGTATCTAAAAACAGATTGAAACATACCTTTTTTTTAAATTTTTTTCCTTGAGAAATTTTCTTTGGGGGAGGGGAGATCTGTTTTCTTTTGCAACATGATTTTTATGGAAATTTTTTGCTTAATTTTACAAGTACCTTGATAAGGGTGTTGAGGTGAGAGGAAGGGAGAGAATCTGAAATTCAACGTTCTAAACAGAAATGTAAAAAATTGTTTTACATGTAACTGAGACAAATAGAATGTTAAATCATAAAGTATAAAAAAGTACATAAAGTACAAAAGTAAAAGAAGCAAAAATATCAAAAAGTAGACAAATGACAGACATAGCAAACAAATAATAGTTTCTATGATTAGACCTATTTCAGACCAACATTTTTTTAAAAACATACTTTCTTTTTTTACTTGTTTTTGTGTATTTTTCACTGATTGCTGTTGGGTATGTGGATCTAACAGGAAAAGAAGCAGCTGAGGTTACAGAAGAATGTCTTCTTACATTCTGAAAGACTTCTAAGGAACATCAGAGTTTGAGTAAGTAGAGATTTAACTGGAGCCATGACTTTCAGGCACTACAGATAGCATTGTAGAGAAGCACGGTAGCAAAAATCAATGAAACTCAGAGTATCCACACTTTTGATTTAATATACTCTAAAATAACCGATTTAACAGATTTTCATTATTGCTACAGTTATATTGCTGAATAAAGCGGACAATAAGTCTTAGGTCACTACCATAATTCAGATGGAGTCGATCTCTTTCCACAGAGGTCCAATGCCCAGTTCTTCAAATGATCTGGCATCCACCAACTCACTGACCCATTCTCATTCCTCAAATCACCCTCACATTGAAATAATTTTCCCTGAGGAGGGGAATGGAAGACAAAAGAAACTTAAATATTGAGTCTATTCCTGAATTGTTAGAATTCTTCCAGTTGTCCAGAATTTAAATGTTGCTTTCATCTGTGCCTATTTTTCCCTTAGTTCTTCACATCAAATATATTGCTAAATCTTATAGCTTCAATCTGTATGTTTTTCAGATTTTTTCCCCTTTTCTTCTGTTATGGCAAAACTCTGCTTTATGTCCCCTTGAGCTCTATCCTGTATATACAAATAAACTCCTAAATATTCTCCCCATCACTAGGTTCTTTCCAACACATAAAAGCCAACATTTATATAGAAATACTTTATAAATATGATCTAATTCTATCTTTACAACAACTCAGAGTTAAATACTATTATTATCCCTATTTTTAAAAAAAGAAATCAAAGCTAAATAACCTATACAGAGTCACAGTGTCTGAGGTCATACTTCAATTCATGCCTTACTGACTTCAGGTCTACTGCTCTATCCACTGCACCATCTGTCAACCAACCCATCTTTCACACCATCATCCATAATAATATTTCCAAAACACAGTTCTGACACATCACTCCTTTGATCAGAAATCTTCAAAAGCTTCCTACTCCCCACTACTTCGAATATTCCCTACTCCTTACTTCCTATAGGAAACAAAGTAAACTAACTTGTCACCCAAAATTATCCAGAATTTGGCTCCAGGAGCCAGTATGATACAAAAAAAAAGAGTATTGGACCTGGAGTCCAAGACCTGAATTCAGACATCATTTCTGTCATTTCTTATCAAATAAGGCCTTGAAAAAACATTTAACCTCTCTGAGTTTCAGTTTCCTTTTCTGTAAAATGAGGGGATTAAAGCACATGACTTTCAAGAGACTCTTGACCTATAACCCAATGATCTGATCTACATTTTAAACCTGATCTCACATTTTCCCACTTAATGTGAAATGTTTATTGCCATTCCACCTCCCATTCTTACAAGTCTACATATTGAATCATCCATGCTAGAAAATATTTTCCCTCCTTTCCTCTATCTTTGGACCAAACCTGTGCTTATTTTGGCATAGGGAACTGGAACTTTGGAGTGGAAAATTCCCTCTATTAATATAGGTCAGGAGCTACTTTGCCACTTATATATTGTGAATATTGCCATATTTTCCTTACCTTTCCATAATGTTCACCTTGCTTACCAACTCTCCCATGAAGCTTACCCTGATCCTCCTGCTATAAGTGTTGTTTCCTAACTGAATTTTCCTTAGACACTTTTTTGACACTCTTTTTTCATAATACCTTCTGTGGTATTTCACTTATTTGTGTATAGGCCATATCCCAGATGCTTCTCCCTTAGCCCCCACCTAGGATTCCCAGTAAAACAACCAATTTGAAGGCAGGGATGGATGTTAAATAACCCAATTAATAGACAGAATGCTAGCATGGAGGCAAGAACTCTCCAATGCAAATCCAGTCTTAGACACTTACTAGTTGTGTGATTCTGTGCAAATCACTCAATTTTTGCCTGACTCAGATTCTTGTATTGTAAAAGATGAATAAAAATGGCATTCCCTCACAAGGTTGTTATGAGGACCAAATTAGTTATTTGTAAAGCACTTAGCACAGTGCATGACATATAGCAAGAGATCAAAAAATGTTTATTCCCTTCATTTCTTCCTTCCCTTTTAAATGTTTGCATTGTTATGATGTAGCATAGTATCTCATGCATAAGAATAGGGACTAAACTTATGATTTTATTGGTATGGAAAATTCCAAAGTAAGAAAACTCTACCAATTCAGGTCAGCACCTCTGCAATTTATTGTCAGTTGTGCAGAACACTAAAAGATTTAGTAATTTGCCCTATGTCACCCAATTGGTGTGTGCCAAAGGCAGAACTTGAACTCAGTCCTTGGCTTGGATTCTAGCTTTTTATCCACCATGCTATGATACTTCTCATATATGCCTTGAACAAAATAATACTTATTTTTAAAATAAATTTGCTAAATTGAATTCTGATTGGTTATCATAATAGTTAACAACAATGTGGTCAATTTTCATCTCCCCAAAATTATCATCCAAATTGAATCTGCCACTTTACTGAAGTAAAGGAGGAAATTTGATTAATGAAATCACTGTGAAACATATACAAACTTGTCTGGGAAACTGATAAATGTATTCAAATAAATTCACTATTAAAATAAATATCAAATACCAAAATAATTCCTCCTATAATTTTATAGCTCACAATGGAGGGAAGATGATTTTAAGTCAATTTATGATCATTGTCAAGCTATATAATGATTCAAATTTACATGGATAAGAGTCATTCCTCAATTGATAAATGATCAAATGATATGAATAGGCAGTTTTCAAAGGAATAAAATTAAACTATCAATAGCCCTATTGGGGGGAAGCTATAAATCACTTTTAGACAAATACAAATTTAATGCAACTTTGAGATTCCACTTCATACTCATCAAATTGGCAAAAATTAACTAGACAAAAGGGACAATGACAAATGTTGAGATGTCTTTTAAAAATAGAAACAATAATGTACTATTAGTGAAAGTAAATTGGCATTATTATTCTGGAAAGAAAATATGGAACTGTACCTTCAAAAGTCACTATACTCTTTGACCCAGTAACATAATTATTTGACATAGCATGAAAATATCAGAAAAGAGAAAAAATGTTTTTTATAAAAGTATGTATCCTCTTATTATAATGGCAAAGAGCAAGAAGGTAAGGAATTGGGGAATGACTCAACAAAATATGATATATGGATATAATGGAATATCATTGAGTCACAAAAAAATAATAAAAGAGATGGTTCCAGAGAAAATTGAAAAGATTTTTTAGGAAATGGTGCAGAATGAAATGAACAAAAAAATGAAAATAATTTATATACCAAAAATGACAGTGTAATAACACAAAATTTACAAAATTAAGAATTCTAATCAGTGTGAAGGCCCACAATCAATGATAATGCCTGCTACCTAACTTTTGCTCGGTGAGGGACTCAAATTGAAGAATGAGACATACACTTTTGGTTATTACCAGTGTAATAATTTATTTTCCTAACTGTGCATGTTTATTACAAAGGTTTGGGGTTTTGTTCTTGATTTCAACTGAAGGATTGGAATGGAAGGGAGAGAAAACAAATGCTTGTTCACTTATCTAAATAAAGAAGTTCTTTAAAAAAATCTATGATGAATATAAAAGACAGAAGGATTCTAAACTTATATGGGAAAAAGTAAAGCAATGATCTTTAAGAATTAGAAAAATAAAAGAATAACAAGCATAAAAACAAATATAAATTATTTTCATGAGAAATATAATAAGATGTGCAATAATGTGGGGAGGTAGATAAAAAGAAATATTGAAAGCTGATAAAATAACACACTTCATTAGCATGCAAAGCAATTTGTTGTATAAAAAAATCATTGCTACTTGGGTTGTATTCATGCACATATTGTGTGTCTTACAAAAGACAAGATTCTCTACCTAACCAATTTTAAATAAAAAACAAATCTTTCTATACTATTTCATTAAAACTGCAACTAATAGAAATGAATTAATAAAAAAATCATGAAGTTATAGAAAAAATTCTGAAATAATGAGATTTATGAGAAAAAGTTAGAAAGCTGGGCAAGTTCAGTCTGGAAAACTAGCTTAAGAAGAGACACAGTAACTGTCTGGAAATGCATTAAGAAATATGATGATACAAATAAAGTAGACTAATTATTCTTGTTAGTCACTAAGGACAAAACAAGTCATAGAATTAAATTCTAGCAGAGATTTCTTAGATTAGATTATCATAGGTACATTTGGGTGAGGAAATAAGGAATAAAAATTCTTTATGAAAACTTTAAGGCATTAGAATATAGAATTTTTGTGAACACATCAAAAAGGAATATATCCATTTTTTGTCCCATGATTTTAGTCTATATATATTGTTTACACTGCCCCAGTCAGTTAATGAAATAGAGTAAAAAATCATCATGAGTCAGTTTTGTGTTGTAATAATAATAAAAAAGCTCAAAAAATGTTTTTGACTAAAATTTTCACTGTTCGATGGTCTATATTGAAATCAAAAATATATTTTATTAAATTACAGGTCATAGTTTTTAATATTAAATCTAAATATTAAAAATGAGACATTTAATAAAACTTGATGAAAAGTTGTGATGAAAATCTGCTTCTGAAATTAGGCTTTTGTCCTTATTCAAATCCAGCAGCTTCCTTCACACTTAACCATTATTATAAAAAAATGCATTTTTTCAAAATAGAAGCCCCAAACATTTCAAATCATTGTGCACTAAAGTCTAAAAATACTTATTTACATTTAATATTTAGCATTTATGTAGGCCAGCTGCTTATTAAAAAAATTAGTACATGTTAATGTTACATTCTAGATAAGTCAAAGAGCTGCATTCACTCAGCATCTACTTGACAAATAAAAAATTAATCCATTTAAATAAGTCTAAACTAGCTACTGCTTTATGCTTCCTTTCTTCCTTATATTACTATATCTATAAAACAAATCACAGTAGTATATGTATCTCACTTAAAGTAAAGCAAACAGAAAACATGAACCGTAATTTACTCCATGTGTTTCCTGTTAATACGCAAAATGGTCATATGCCCACCAATGCCCTCAAATGAATGTGTCATTATGGAACTATTTTTCCTGTTGTTAATTATTTAATTATATTTGAAAATGTTCTCAATGGCAAAAAATGAAAATGAAAGAGGGGGGAAAAGACCTTTAAAAGAAGGGTTCTATAGTTTATAAAGTTTATGTTTGATTACAGATGATCTAATCTTTTTGATAGATACTGATCATTCCTAATTCCTCATCCACAAAATTACTTTATTCTCTGGTTCCTGTTGATTCAATTAACTGCATTTGTAAATTAAAAATCTCTTACCTAATTTATCTTACATCTAGACGATCCCAATATGTAGCCAGTTTACAACTTACATAAAGAACTTTCTCCAAACCATTTCATTTCTCTTTTTCAAACTCAGTGTTCATCTTGGTTGCTCTCACCAATTCAAGTCAACAACTACTTCTTAAGTGCTTCTATTCACCTATACTATGCAAAGTATAACGTCTAGTGTCATAGTTTCTATAGTCCAAAAAACCTGGACTCTAACTCCATGCTTGTCGTTCCCACTTTCAAAGTCTCTTAAAGGTTTACAATATCACACTTAACAGCATCTATACATTGAGACTTGATAAATGGGAGCCCACTCACCAGAGCATCTATACCATATTCTGGCTAAAAGAACATTGAGAAAAGAATGAGGATCCTGCTTCCTGAAAGGCATGATGACATGTACTGGAAAGGCTCTACTCTTCAATTCAGAACATGAACACTTTTTCCGACTGCTTCCAGTACCCTTACTGTAAGAACAGCCTTCCAAGTGGGTATGGAGCCAAAACTGACAGCTCATTCAAAAAGCACTACCTGCCCAAGGTGTTGTCTCTTTGTAGTCTGGCTCTGTCTCTCATTGTTCTTTGCTTGCTGAAATAGGAATCTCCACCAGATGCTAGAATAATTTAAGTTCTGAACTAGTCTATTTTATAGCTGACCCACAGAGCACAGAGCATGACTGAGTTTTCTCAATCAATTTGAGCACTCGTACAGCCAACATCACTCCAGTTCATCCAAGGATATTTTGCCCTCAATGTAAAATTCTGATTGGTTGATTGAGACTTTTTCTCCCCTCTTTAAGTATCAGAACACTTTATCACTTAATTTTAGTAGGATGAGGTGGCTTGTATGTATATTTATATATGTCTATGTGTATATATATACATATATTTTTCTAAATAGAAGCCCAGATTTCAAATCATTCTACTCTAACCTCTAAAAATGTTCATTTACATTTAGCACTTAACACTCATGTAACCCTGCTGGTAAACAAAAAATTAGTATGTGTTAATGTCACATTTTCAATAAATGTGAGGACTACATTCATTTGGCAGCTATTTGACAAATATGCAAAAATTTCATTCATTTAATCAAGTCTAAATTAGCTATTGCTTCACACTCCCTTTCCTCCTTTCAATAATATTATTATATGTATAAAATAAATCATACATGTATATGTAAACATATATATGTATAGCCATATATATAATCACTTAAAGGTAGGCAAAACACATGAACTGGAATTTATTCCATATATTTTTTGTCAATATGCAAAATGGTAAGTTCTCATATGCCCACCATTTCCCTCAAATAAATGTGTTAGCTTACAACTATTTGGATGTGTGTTGGTTGGGGGATGGTTGTGTGTGGATGGGTGTATGCCATCATTCTGGCAAAATTTAGAATGGCTGCATGGAAAAAGAGTACTAAGTTGCTAAAGACCCTGGGAAGGAGAGAAGTAGAATTTTTCCCACATTATTATGACAGTTATAAAATCTTTCTGGAGAAGGACATGGAAAAGATATGAGAAAGAGACAGAGAAATGAAAAAATGGGGAAATCAAGCTAAGCCAAAAGGAATTGGCTAAAGCAACAAATGAAAGGAGAAAGAAACAGTAGGTCTGAAAAGAAACAAAAGAGAAAGACTGAGAAAGTCATCAGACCATCAAAACTCAATTTCAAACCATGGGTTATACCCACTTCTTCAAGGACAGAGCGAAGTTCCAAGAAAAAAAGTCATCTGCTCCTTCTCATAACTTCCTCTGCTGGTGTCTGTCCACGAGGTTCACCATATATAAATTTTAAATTAAGACAGTAAGATAAAACTCTACCTAAATGTTAGAAATTTTACTAAGAGCTCTAAGCAATTAAGATTTTTTCACTTAATATAAAGTCCATAAAGCTTTAGATGAAGGAAACATGTTGATTTGAAAAGCTTTTTTTTTATTATTCCTAGTCTATTACATGAACTAAATGTTATAAAAGGGTGTGACTGATTAAATCTGCAGAGACAAAATGACTAGGGAGAAATGGGTAGTGCTGATTATCCCTGGCCAAATATACTCTATCCAGACACTCACATTCATAGGTGTTACATATATGAAAACTTCTACAGGTAGATCCTACTAGCTACAAGGAAAAAGTTATTTCTTCACAGACTTAACAAATTAGCAGATGGTGCTGAACACTGTACTTAAGGAGGTAATAAAGGACAAGATAGTCATTATTCTGAGAGATCTTAAAGTCTATTATAACGAATGGAGGAACGTCCAAAACTACTTTGTCACAATTCACTTCTATGCAAAATTTTATTAAGTATCCACTATTCTTACAGAATAAATCCAAGTTCTTGGATTATTTGGGTTGGGAAAGCAAATCTGCCTCGATATAAATGTTCATTTTTATATGATTTAGAAAGGAAGGTCTGTGAAGGCAGGGGCTAGGTTTGATTTAATAAATGTTTGTACAATCTCCCTCAAGTACTCTTTATGCAGCCATGAAACAAAGATTCCTTTCAATTCATGCAAATTAAGAACTATTTTTTTAACTTGTGTAGGCATTTTCAGTATAACTGAAGAGATTAATATGGGAGCATCATCAACCTTTGATATATAAATGAGGCTGCTCTTTGCAAAGTCTGGCCTCGCTTTCTTATTTCAGAGACCTCCTGATGTCACTCCTTGAGAAGTTACATCATTTATGATTGCACAAACCTGGCTAAATTCCCACTGTCATCCATTCACTGCATGCATTCTGCTCAGAAGAGTTATGTGGTGGTAAGTGCCCTCAATCAGATTAGAAGGTTATGTTCTAGGACTTCACTAATGTAACTGCTCAAAGAGCCAGATGTGCCAGCTCTAAGCAGGTCAAAGTTCCAGAGTATTAGGTACCTAATTCCCCTGACCTTCATTTTGTTCTGGACCAAGATGCTAGTTCAATATCACACTCTCCTTTAATCTTCATGATCATATGACATCCTTCAGGATTTGACTTTTTCCTTGTCTATCAGTATTTCATTGTTTTGGTTGTTACTCAGTTGCTTCCTAATCCTGAAATTAACCTTCAGCATTTTTATTCATCCTGTGTTCCAGATTTTGACCTCGCCTGATTTCTATTTCTTTCTTATTTCAAAACCTAAATCTATCCTTTCATTATTCTTTCTATTCCCAACTTTCTCATACTAAAGCTAGATTTACAGACCTGCAATTATAAGGGAAAAGGTCATTTGCTGAAAACATTCAACTTCCTTTATTACTTAGATGTATGACAATTTATAATTATTTCTGTTTATTTCAGTATCATTGTAGTACAAAAATTTGTTTCTATCACTCAGCAAGTTGTCTTTACATATAGCAAGGGTTTTGTAAATATCTATTGAATTACTTATTTCAATGATCAATTATTTCCATATATCTTCCACATTACCAGTTCTGTTAACTTCAAAACTCAGCCAAAATATTACCTCCTAAATTTAGCCTTTACTTATATCACTTAACTTTTAGTGTCCTCTCTCTTGTATTTATCTGTATCCATACATATGTATATTTGTGTGCATATATATGAAGAAAGATATATCAATATCATATGTAAATATAATGTATATGCAGAAAGAGATAGAGGAAATAACAGTCTAGCAAAGCAAGAAAGAAATAAAATGGATATAGAGCAATCTCACAAGTAAGATCTGGGTTCTAGTCTTGTTTTTATTATATAGATTATTATAAATATAATATGTATAATGCTGTTAATAGATAACATATATTATTATTAGATAATGTTATATATTATCTATATGACCCTTTGCAAGACACTTAAACTTTTGATATTCTAGGTAATTTTTTAAAACTCTAAGTTCTTAGAGATCTTGATGATAAGAAGAATTCTATTTGAATGAATAAAAATTAGGCCTCCTTAGAAGACTTAGTATAAACTAACTTCACTAGTTTAGAAAGAGTATTAAGATAAAAAGTTGGTATATAAGGGAAGAAAAGTTCGGTTTTAGACAAGATGATATTTGAAGAGAGAAAAAAAGATGATCAGAATAGACAAGTACAGCAAATAGCTTAAAATTTAGATTTGAACTCTAGAGAGGGAACAATGATAAGGTTACTATCCCTCAGATTTAGGGATTATCTTCATAAAAGTGACAGTGGAAACAAATTGAATGAGATTTACAAAGTAGAGGGAAGTGCATTAGAATAAAGAATGGAGAGAAAAAAGGAATAGAACAGCTAGGTGGTAAAGTGGATAGAATGCCAGGCCTGGAGTCAGAAAGATTCATCTTCTAAATTTCAGATTGGGCCTCAGGCACTTACTAGCTGTGCCATCCTCAGAAATCACTTAACCCTGTTTGCTTCAGTTCCTCATCTGTAAAATGGAGAAGAAAATGGTAAATCACTTCAATATATTTGCCAAGAAAATCCCAAATGGGGTCACAAAGAGTTGGATTTGACTGGACATGAGCAATAATCAAAGAAGAGAAATAATAAAGATTAAAAAGAAAAAAAAGGAAGCAGTCAAGAAAAGTGAGAATTGTGAATTCTGTGTCAAAAATAAAGAAAGATAAAATTTCAAGGTGCAACTATAGTGAATGCTTCAGAGAGGTCATAGAAATTAAGGCTGGGAAAAAGACGATTGAATTTGGCTGGAAGGTGGATATTTATGCCTGTCAAGAAGGAAGGCGCAAGAGTCAGATTATATTGAATTTTTTAAAAAACTGAAAAATGAGGAGATAGAAGCAATGCTTATAGATGTTTTGTTTAGACACCAAACACTGAAAAATGATTAGGAAAAAAACATTTTGCTATAAGGAAAAATACAATCAAGGTGTGTGTGTGTGTGTGTGTGTGTGTGTGTGTGTGTGTGTGTGTGTGT
>JAJPUD010002807.1:121467-247551 GCA_023553655.1 Myrmecobius fasciatus | reverse complement strand
TGTGTGTGTGTGTGTGTGTGTGTGTGTGTGTGTGTGTGTGTGTGTGTTTGAAACATTGTGTTTTTATTAAGTGCATGTTTATAGGCAGATGCCAAATCCCATGCAGAGGAAGCTATAAAAAAAATCCTTCAGAAAGAGTTAATAAGGAACTCGCAGGATAAATAGTAAAGGACATGAATGTAAAGGTTAGCCTTAGAAAGGAAGAGCTCACCTATTCTTCTGATGTTGGTGGTAACTTTAGAAATGTTTAGATAACAGAGTATCAAGATTGAAATACTTAATGGTTGAGATTATGGGAGATGGGGCTGTTCACATTTCATGGGTCTGATTTTCTCAATAAAATAGGAGACAAGGTCTTCTTCCAAGTATTGACTTAGCTTTATAAACATATTTTGGAGAATCTAAGAAAAGGAATTTTTGACCAATATATGCATCTCTCTTCAAAGACACTTAAAATTGCTGATGTATTATATTCTCCTGTCTGGTGCTTTCATATCTTCATGTTTTCTGATAAAAACTGAGAAGAAATATATCTTAACATGCTTTGGAATGAATATATTCTAACCCTTGCCTGATTGATAATTATATTGGAAATTGGAAAAAAAAAAAGATATCTTCAATTACTCAATCCACACACCCAGCTCAAATCCAGCAACTAATATCTGCCTCAGTATTGAATATTAACAAGACTATAAAACTGGAATTTATTTCCAGAATCACGGACCTTACCTATGTATTTCTCATTCCATTCTCTATAGCGTCCTATTTCTCACCTTTTGTCAAACCTGGATTTTTTTTTTTTTTTTACAATAGTTTATATCTCAGTGTGAAATTAGGTCAATGAGTTACCAAGGCCATACATAAACAACATTTAAAGTGTTTCTCTAATTACAAAATCAAAGGTATCTGTTCCCATTTAAAGAAAAAAAAATCAGGTATTAAGATCAGTTTTCCTGGTATCTCTAAATCACCTCACAAAGGTACTTATCCACAATATACTTTGCATCTTTCAAGTGGTACGTAGGAGAGAAAAGAACCTGAGAGAAGGATATATATTTCCTTTTTATTTCTTTTTCTCCAGTTATTGCTGCCAATTTCTTTCCCTTTCGGTCTGCCTCTTTTAAGGAAGGATTCTTCATCACTATTTATATCCAACTGACAATCTCTGCTTAGCTTTGTGGAGTCCTTGACATGCTCTAGTTTGTCATAATAGATGGTAAGAATTGAATACAGTATTCCAGATTTGGTTTAATTAGTACACAATATAGTGAAGTTATCATCTCCTTTGTTGTGGATTATCTATTTCTTTTAAAGTAAAAAAAAAAACTGAACTTGCAGTGAACCAAAATGCCAAGTTCTTTGTTATATAAACTCCTATCCACAGAAAATTCCTTTGCTTTGCAACTGATTTTGCTCTGCTCCCTCCTCCCCAAATGTAGGACATTACATATAAATAATGAACTGGCATGGAGGATACAGCATTAAGTATTAAGAAAAAAACTCAGATGTCAAACATTGATATTTATAAAGGATAAATCCAACAAAGAGACAAACCACATTTCTAAATCATTTTCAGATAGAAAATCAATTTAGTTTAAAAAGTAGAATTTTTTTGAAAAATTTCTCCAAGTTTTCTCCTTTATACTTGTTTAAAATAATTCATTAAAAACATATCTGTCTTAAGTTGATTTTACTGTATATGATTTTTTTAATTTAAAGTAATGTCCATATTTTTGTAAAGTTTTTTTTTTTATTTTCAAAACATACACATGGATAATTTTTCAAAGTTGACCACTGAAAAACATTGTGTTCCAATTTTTCCTCCCTTCCTCCCACCTCCTCCCAGAGATGGTAAGTAATCCAATAAATGTTAAAAATGGTAAAAAAAAAATATGTTAAATCCAATATAGGCATACATATTTTTATAATTATCTTACTGTACAAGAAAAGTCAGATCAAAAAATTAGAAAAAAAATGCAAGCAAGAAACAATAAAAAAGTGAAAATGCCATGCCGTGGTCCACACTCAGTTTCCATAGTCCTCTCTCTGGGTGGAAATGGATCTCTTCATCATAAGATTCTTGGAACTTGTCTAAATAATCTCAATGTTAAAAAGAGCCATGTCAATCAGAATTGATCTTCATATAATCTTGTTGTTGCCATGTACAATGATCTCCTGGTTCTGCTCATTTCACTTAGCATTACTTCATGTAAATCTCTTCAGGCACCTCTGGAATCATCCTGCTGATTGTTTCTTATAAGAAAATAATGTTCAATAACGTTCATATACCATAGCTTATTCAGCCATTCTCCAACTGATGGGCATCTACTCAGTTTCCAGGTTCTTGCCACTACAAGAAGGGCTGCCACAAACATTTTTACACATATGGGTCCCTTTCACTTCTTTAAGATTTCTTTGGAATATAAGCTCATTAGAAACACTGCTAGATTAAAGAGTATGCACAGGTTGTTAGCCATTTGGATATAGTTCCAGATTGCTCTCCAGATTGGCAAAATCCATTCACAGTTCCATCAACAATGTATCAATGTCCCAGTTTTCCCACATCCCCTCCAACATTCACCATTATCTTTTCCGGTTATCTTAGCCAATCTGAGAGGTGTGTAGTGGTACCCAAGAGTTTTCTTAATTTGTATCTCTCTGATCAATAATGATTTAGAGCACCTTTTCATATGACTAGAAATGGTTTCAATTTCTTCAGATGAAAATTGTTCATATTTTTGATCATTTATTAATTGAAGAATAGCTTGAATTCTTATAAATTGGAGTCAATTCTCTATATATTTTAGAAATGAGGCTTTTATCAAAATCCTTTAATGTAAACATGTTTTCTCAGTTTATTGCTTCCCTTCTATTCCTATCTGCATTTGTTTTGTTTGTACAAAAACTTTTTAACTTAATATAATCAAAATTATCTATCTGGTGGTCAATAATGATCTCCAGTTCTTTTGTGGCCACAAATTCTCTCATTCTCCACAGATCTAAGAGGTAAAGTATCCTTTGTTTTTCTAATTTGCTTATAATTTCACTCTTTCCACTCTTTCTTGTTTTATAATTCCACTAAATCATGAACCCATTTCGACCTTATCTTGGTATATGGTACTAGGTGTGGGTCAATGCCTAGTTTCTCCCATACTAGTTTCCAATTTTCCCAGCAATTTTTGTCAAATAGTGAGCTCTTATTCCCAAAGCTGGGATCTTTGAGTTTGTCAAACACTAGATTGCTGTAATTATTGACTATTTTGTCTTGTGAACTAACCTATTCCAGTGATCAACTACTCTATTTCTTAGCTAATACCAAATGGTTTTGATGACTGTTGCTTTATTCTATAGTTTTAGGTCTGGCACAGCTAGACCACCTTCATTTGCGTTTTCTTTATTAATTGCCTTGAAATTCTTGACCTTTTGTTCTTCCATATGAACTTTGTTATTATTTTTTCTAGATCTGAAAAATAAATTCTTGGGAGTTTAATTGGTATGTTACTGAATAAATAGATTAATTTAGGTAGTATTATCATTTTTATTATATTCATTTGGCCTACCCATGAGCACTTGATATTTTTGCAACTGAACAGATTTGACTTTATTTGTGTGGAAAATGTTCATATAGTTCCTGACTTTGCCTTGGCAGATAGACCCCCAAATATGTTATATTATTGACAGTTATTTTAAATGGAATTTCTCTTTGTATCTCTTGATGCTGAACTTTGATGGTAATATATAAAAATGCTGATGATTTATGTGAATTTATTTTGTATCCTACAACTTTGCTAAAGTTTTGAATTCTTTCTAGTAGTTTTTTAGTTTATTCCCTAGCGTTCTCTAAGTACATCATCATATCATCTACAAAGAGTGATAATTTGGTTTCCTCATGACCTACTCTAATTCCTGTAATCTCTTTTTCTTCTCTTATTGATAAAGCTAACAATTCTAATATAATATTGAATAGTAGTGGTGATAGTGGGCAATCTTGTTTCACCTCTGATCTTATTGGGAATGTTTCTAGTTTGTCCCCATTATATATGATGATTGCTGATGGTTTTAAATAGATGTTACTGACTATTTTAAGGAAAAGCCCATTTATTCCAGTATTCTCTAGTATTTTTTAATAGGAATGGATGTTGTATTTTATCAAATGCTCTTTCTGCATCTATTCAGATAATCATATGATTTTTGTTAGTTTGGTTATTGATACATTCAATTATGCTAATAGTTTTCCTAATATTGAAGCAGCCCTGAATTCATGGTATAAATCCTATTTGGTCACAGTGAGACTCATCCTGAGGATGAGTAATGTTCATATTTTTTAGAGAAGTCTTTTTTTGGGGGGGCGGGGAGGGAGTGATGCAATTGGGCTTAAGTGACTTGCCCAGGGTCACACAGCTAGACCATATTAAGTGTCTGAGGTCAGATTTGAATTCAGGTCCCCCTGACTTCAGGCTGGTGCTCTATCTACTGTGCCACCTAGCTGTCCCAATGTTCATATTTTTGAGAATTATTTATTATTTTGGGAACTATCTGGAAGCCAAAGAAAACATTCACTATCACATACATCCCATAATAATACTGCACATACACACACACAATTTTAAATGTGTACTCAAGTTTTGAATTTCAATATTATCTTATTGTAAAAGCTTGTTTTTACACACAAAAAAAGCCTCTCCACAGTTTCAAATATAATAATACTCTGCCTTAGTATGGCACCTTTTCTTTAAAGAAAGTACAGCAATTGATAAATATACTGCAAGTTACTGTGCATACATGAATGAAAAGCAAACAGATTTAGGACTAGCAAGAAGCAAGTCCACATCCTGGACTGCCATTAGGCTAAGAATGATGTGATTTTTGGACTACTTTTTTCACCTGTATAGCTAGGAAATCTCAATATTAAATGTAAGTTAAAACAAAACTTTCTCTATAAAAGCCCATAAGTGGGTATATTCAAGGTGTAATTCAAGGTGTTGACATCATCCTTTACACCACTCCATGCAGTCTGGATCCTGGTTTCCTCAGGGATTATTTCAGTAATTACCAATAAGAATCAGTGCACTGACTCTAGTCTAAGCAATTATCTGAATAGTTTGGACTCATGTACTTGGCTCCATTCTAAGTACTTCCAAACCCTGGGCAAATTATATTTTCCTTTTTTTTTTTCTTTTACAAAAAAAGGTAATTTATAAATGAAATTAAATGCACTAAAGTCATCCAATCTCAATGGCAAAGTCAAGAAAAATGTGTTTTTTTAAGAAATTAGTCATATTCTTTATCTCTAAAGAAAGAGACAAAGACAGAGAGAGAATTTGAATACCATGCCCAAGAAGTTCACCAATCTTCAGGAGTTTTCTTTTTAATTTTCATATGATTAGTCACATATGCAAAATGATATCTACCAGGCTGGTGAATTGATTCCTAAAGCTATAGAAAAAACAGTCATTTTGTTTCAACTTGTAATTTTTTTTTCACTGTAACCTGAGACCAAAAGGCAAATTTCAAGGTGTACAAGGATAGGCTTCTGTGTTAGAAATTTCTCAAACATATCTCTCTTTGAATCAAGATCCCACCCACAGATCAGCAACTTGGCTGATTTAGAGCATCATAACAAAAGAGAAATGGTCCTTCCCCCTATGGAAGCATTTAGCCTAATTAGGCAAATAGAATAAGACATTATTCTATAAATAATGCAATAGATTCACACCCAAACCCACAGACTGTCAAGCTAACCCTTCTCTCTCTCTGGTGGACAACCACTCCCCCACACACATTTAAGTCATTTTTCTAGACTTATTGTAGTATACTATGTTTGAAATCCTTGTGCAAGGGGAAACATTCAAGAACTATTTGAGAAAAAAAATCAATGTCTATATATTTGATGGATTCCAACTTATACAGTTCTTCAAACTAAGATCTTGATAAAGCCACCAAAGGAAAAAAAAAGACAAAAAATTGGAGTGGCCAATAATTTATCTCCCTTTTCCAGAATTACAAAGGCAAACAATTTCCATACTACCAGAAAAGGGCAAAGATGAAGTTTGTCCCTCTACATTGTGGTTCTAACTTTCATTTATCCTTTGTAAATATGATCCTGTCCTTTGAAATTTCCCAATATTATAGCATCCTTTCTCCCTATATTAATAACTTATTTAATCAATTAAAATTTACTAAATATTTTCTATGTGCTAATCACTACAAGAGATGCTGTTTATAGACATAAAAAATTATATGGTTCCTACTCTTAAGAAGCACACATTTTAGGGGTGAAATAAGATTGCTCACTATCACCATTACTATCCAATATTGTATTAGAAATGTTAGCTTTGACAATAAGATAAGAAAAAGAGATTAAAGAACTTAGAGAAGGTAATGAGAAAACAAAATTATCACTCTTTGCATATATGATGGTATACTTAGAGAACCCTAGAGAATCAACTAAAAACTACTAGAAATAATTCACAACTCTAGCAAAGTTGCAGAATATAAAATAAATCCACATAAATTATCAGCATTTTTATATATTATCAACAAAGTTCAGCAGCAAGAAATACAAAGAGAAATTCTATTTAAAATAGCTATTGAAATTATAAAATATTTAAGAGTCTATCTGCCAAGGCAAAGTCAGGAACTATGTGAATACAACTATAAAACATTTTCCACACAAATAAAGTCAGAGCTAATCAGTTGGAAAAATATCAAGTGCTCATGGGTAGGCCAAATTAATATAATAAAAATGATAATACTACCTAAATTAATCTATTTATTCAGTGACATACCAATTAAACTCTCAAGAAATTATTTTTCAGATCTAGAAAAAAATAATAACAAAGTTCCTATGGAAGAATAAAAAGTCAAGAATTTCAAGGGAATTAATAAAAAAAATGCAAAAGAAGGTGCCCTAGCTGTGCCAGACCTAAAACTATATTATAAAACAGCAGTCATTAAAACCATTTGGTACTGGCTAAGAAATAGAGTACTCAATCAGTGGAATAGGCTAGTTCACAGGACAAAATAGTCAATAATTACAGCAATCTAGTGTTTGACAAACTCAAAGATCCCAGCTTTGGGAATAAGAACTCACTGTTTGACAAAAATTGTTGAGAAAATTGAAAATTAGTATGGCAGAAACTAGGCATTGACCCACACTTAACACCATATACCACAAGATAAAGTCAAAATGGGTTCATGATTTAGACATAAAGAGTGGAATTATAAGCAAATTAGAAGAACAAAGGATAATTTACCTCTCAGATCTGTAGAGAAGAAGGAATTTGTGACCACAGAAAAACTGGAGATCATTATTGAACACAAAATAGATAATTCTGATTATGTTAAATTAAAACATGCAGATAGGATTAGAAGGGAAGCAATAAACTTGAAAACGTTTTTATATTAAAAGATTCTGATAAAGTCCTCATTTCTAAAATATAGAGAGAATTAACTAAGATTTACAAGATTTCAAGCCATTTTCCAACGGAAAAATGGTCAAAGGATATGAACAATTTTCAGTTGAAGAAATTGAAACCATTTCTAGTCATCTGAAAAGGTGCTCCAAATCAGTATTGATCAGAGAAATACAAACTAAGACAACTCTGAGATACCACTACACACCTGTCAGATTGGCTAAGATAAAGATAATGATGAATGTTGAAGGGGATGTGGGAAAACTGGGACACTGATACATTATTGGTGAAATTGTGAACAGATCCAGTGCTCTGGAGAACAATTTGGAACTATGCTCAAAAAGGAGTATGGGTTTAGAGACAGACAACATCTCTAATCTAATCAAAGGCCATCTTTAATGTGAGCCATCTCTAAAACTGGTTCCTTGTTAGTTTAGATTCAGTGTTGAACAACTATAAAAAAAAAACCCTCAATAATTACCAAAGAATGTTTCCTTAGATATAGCACAGAAATGATTTTCAACAGATACTACATATCTACTTTTGATTGGTAAAAGTCCCTCTCACTTCCATACAGAAATCTATCTTTTCAGCAAGGCAGTGTGTGGGGACTCTCATGACCTTTGGACATGTCAAATGTGAAGGGCCTTAATTCTGTTTGAGTAGATCTTTTTATGCCAGGAGATGACCAGGAAGTCATATCATTAAGTCCTGGGGCCACTAACATCAATGAAAACACAGCCTGACCCTTAGCCCTCTAGTCCTATAAAGTCGTGGCAGTTTTGTCACCTTTCAGAGAAAAACTAAGCTAACTCATGGGTTGAGGGATTAGGAGAAGCAAAAACCACTAAATCCTGATATAATTTCCCCATCAATCTAACTTCTTTATTTTTCATATAAGGAGAATGATGTTTAAATAAATTAAATAACTTGACTATGATCATATAGCTAATAATTGATTTGGGGGAAAGAAACAATAATAATGAGGAAGGACAATAGTGAGAAGATCACAAATGTTTTCTTGAACTAAGGGCCATCTGAGTCAAGACGCCACTCCATGCAGTCTGGATTCTGTTCTTTCATGGATTACTTCAGTAATTACCAATAAGAATCAGTTCACTGACTCTAGTCTAAACAATTATCTGGTTAGTTTTATAAAAAATTAAGTTTCCAACATGGGGAGACGAGGAGGGAGAATATTTTCAACATGGGGAATTGCCTATGCAAAACTATAAAAATAAAAGCTGGAATGGCTTTAGCAGGGATTGGTAAGTAAGCCAGTTTTGCCTAGAACAAAGGCAGATATGATATGAGTAGAGAAAAGTGCTAGATCTTTCTTAATATGAAGCATCCATATCACTTAGAGCAGGGATCCATTGAAATATGTTAAAATTAAAAGAAATACATTGTTGTTATTGAAATGAAAAACAATTGAGATTTTTTTATATAAAGAGATTGAAAAAAACATTCAGTTCTTGATGCAAGTTTAGCCAAACATTCTGCTTAGAATGATTAAGAGAGAGGAATACTGGATATGTACTGAAAAGAGTCATGTTTGGGTTACCTAGATAAGGACATGACTATATTCAACCATTAAAGAGAACAATTAGATTTTATTCCCCCCCCCCTTTTTTTTCCAATTATTCTTGTAGTTAGTAACCAGACAATTGAGTAGATGTATAGTGAGGTCATCTAAATTAGCAAAAACAAATTGGTCATGTGCATGCTTTGTGCTTAAAAAACAAATGACTCCTTCACAAGCTAATAATAGTACTAATTGCCCATAAATTGCCTTCTCACCAAAGGATTCATCATAGGGGCTTCAATGACATCTTCAGCCCGAAAGCCCAATGTCACCAATTTGTCAATTAAAAGAAAGAGTAGATTTTCTTCTACTCCAAAAGCAATTTACTTTAAAGAATACTTTTAAAGAAAAGACATTCTTTATCTGTTTTAAATCAGAACAAAAAATGACTAAAAACAGATCTACAGTTACAGAGGAACTCCCTGCTGGCAAATGATGTCACATTTCAACAGGAAATTTTTTTTAAAGGCATATGCCATCAAACTATATGACATAATGTTTCCTCTTTCATTCACTTGTGTTATGTGTTAGGATGTGGTAACGATGCTTTATATTTCCTTTCATTATTTTTTTTGCACACTGTGAATTTCTTCTTTTATTATTGTGCAAGTAAGAGAAAAGAAAGCAAAGGGTATCATATTCTACTGTTTTTACTTCTTTGTAACTTTTCCTATCATATTCTACTGTTTTTACTTCTTTGTAACTTTTCCTAAAAATGGTCCTTCTGAGATCAAATATCTAGGCTTGATTTCAATCAAAAGGGAAATCATCTTGGAGAATTTGAGGAAAATATAAGCAGCTGTATCTGATTTGAATGATGGTTTCTTTTTAATGTATTCTTTTATTTAGAAAACAATTTAAGGTGTACACTTTTCTGGCATGCTTTTAGCTCAATAATGAGAGATATATTTTTATCAAATTTTTTAAGGAATTAAAAACTTGTCAGAATCACAAAAGAGAAAATCAAAAGTTATGAATCAAGGGAACTGATAGATATAACAAAAGCAAGTTATAATGGAAGAGTCAGTCATGATTAGATTTATTTTAATTCCTAAAGGAAATTATTGAAGATAAACTAATAGAAAAAAAGAAACTAAAAGAAAATAGATTATATATGAATAAAATACACACAAATATTTCAAAGGAAATATGCTCTAATGTCAATAATTAGAGAGATGTACAGTTTTCTTGTTTCATGGATTTATCATGGCAATGATCAGAGAATGTACTAAGTCATGAATAGCCAATTGCTAATAAACCACTCTTTACTTAACTGGGTTGGTCTTCAGAAAGCAGGTACAATCTATACAGACCCCATTCAAAGGGTTTCCATCTTGGTAGAAATTTCCAAAGCCTGCATTCTGCTAACCATCTCTTCACCAATGACTCATCAGAGTAGGACTTTGGTGAAAAATTTGGGGAGAGTCATGAACCAGTTGCAATCGGCATTATTGAAACATCTCAATGGAATCACCCATCCATCCAAGTGCCAAAGTATTTGAAAAGAAACAGAATAAATGTAAAAATTTTACATATACATATATATATAGAGAGAGAGAGACTGAAGCAAATTAATAACTGAAATAATTCAAATAAATATACCTCCTGATAGAAAATGGATAGATTCAGAATACAGATTGAAGCATATTTTCTTCTATTTGTTTCTTTTCTTCTTTTAATTTTTTTGGTAAATGGCTAATGTAGAGATTTATTTTGTTACATGTACTTATAATGAATTTCATTTTTTTCCACTACATATTAATTATATTAAAATACTTGACAAGTCGAATATATGTATACATATTTCCATGCTTATCTTGCTGTGCAAGAACAATCATAGTTATATGAACAAAAAATATCTGAGAAAGGAAACCCAATGCAAGCAAACATCGATAGAGATCATGGAAATGTAATGTTGTGGTCCACATCTCATATCCCTCTCTCTGGGTATATATGGCTTTCTTCAGTGAACAATTGGAACTGGTTTGAGACAATTCTTTGTTGCAGAGAGCCATGTCCATCAGAATTGATCATCATATAGTCTTGTTGTTACCATGTATAATGATCTCCTGGTTCTGCCCATTTTACTCAGCATCAGTTTATGCAAGAAGCTCCAGGCCTCTCTGAAATCATCCTGCTGGTCGTTTCTTACAGAACAATAATATTCCATAACATTCATATACCATAATTTATTCAGCCACTCTCCAATTGATGGGCATCCATTCAGTTTCCAGTTTCTAGCCACTACAAAAAGGGCTGCCACAAACATTCTTGCACATGTGGGTCCCTTTCCCTCCTCTAAGATCTCTTTGGGATATAAGCCCAATAGAAACACTGCTGAGTCAAAGGGTATGCACAGTTTGATAACTTTTTGAGCATAGCTGCAAATTGTTCTCCTGAATGGTTGGATCTGTTCACAGTTCCACCAACAATGTATTAGTGTCCCAGCTTTCCCACATCCCCTCCAGCATTCATCATTATCTTTTCCTGTCATTTTAGCCAATCTGACAGGTGTGTAGTGGTATCTCAGAGTTGTTTTAATTTGCATTTCTCTGATGAATAGTGATTTGGAGCACCTTTTCATATGACTAGAATTGGTTTTAATTTCATCATCTGAAAATTGTTCATATACCTTCGCCATTTATCTATTGAAGAGTGGCTTGAATTCCTATAAATATGAGACAATTCTCTATATATTTTAGAAATGAGGCCTTTATCACAACCATTAAATGTAAAGATGATTTCCCAACTTGATGCTTCCCTCCTAATCTTGTCTGCATTAGTTTTGTTTGTACAGAAACTTTTAAACTTAATATAATCAAAATTATCTATCTTGTGTTCAATTAAGAGTTCCAGATCTTATTTGGACATGAATTTCATTTTTTTACCTTCTCAATGGATGGAGTAAAAAGTAAAGAGAAATGGAAATGAAAATAAAATAGAAATAAAAAAAAAAGAAAATGAGAATGAAATAAATATATCTGTAAATGGATTTCAAATTATACCATTTCAGTTCAGGTGCATTTGCAAATCCAAAAAACCTAACTTTTGAAAATTGATCAATATCATTTATAGAAAAAACATTTCATGAGTCATCTGTCTGAAAATTGTTTTTGCTTAAATTTACCATTATATTCATATCAGTTTTGTTAGAAAGATACAACTATTTCTAACAATAGAAAAGTCTTTGTTTTACTCTTCCTTTTGGTATTGATGCTTTAAAAATAAATATTCAAAGTAATATGTATATATACCTATGTTTCTTTTTACAATTAATCTTTCCTATCCTATACATTATTCAATTTTTCTATTTTTATGTGAAAATTGTTTTTTCATTAGCTACTACTAAAAGAATTGTATTTGTAACCTAGCCTTAAGAAGAATCAAACCTGAAGTTTTGAAGCACAAATAAAAGTTTTGACCTGACCTCCTCCATTTCTCCTCTCAAAAATCTAATGGAGTTTAAATCAGATGAGCACGTTATCCAAGAAAAGGGAACTTCTCTACTAATCCACCTTTCATAAGATATCACTTATTAATTATTGCACTCACAACGCATAATAACAGTGTACTCCAGAACATGGAATATGTTATCCATCTTGTTAAAAATTAAAATTAAATATTTATAAGTCAAAATCAACAAAACTAAAATAAAAGTGAAAAAGAAATTTAAATAATTAAATTTTTAAAATATCATTTTGTAAAGTTTTAGCATTTATATTTCTGAAGCTATTAAAACTTAAAACCATATAAAAACTTCCGAGACACACTATGTCATACATTGAAATATAGTTAACAATACAAATATAAAAGTATTTATCACTATGACTAAGTAAGATATAAATGAACAAATGAATGAATGATAACCATCTATTAAGTGCTTACTATATGTCATGTAACTTGCTCACAAAAAAATGAACCAAAGTAATCTGATATATTAAAATTTAAATGTAAGATTTGATCAATCAACAGATTATATTAACTCTTAAATTCAGTTTATTTAAATAATTTATTCGGTCATTTAAATAATTGGTTTCAGGCCATGGAAGAGCTCAAAAGGGATTTTGAAAATCTAATAAGAGAAGAAAAGGAAAAATTGGGAATAGACTTGAGAGTGATGTAAAAGGAAGTACAAAAAGCTAATGAGGAGAAGAATGTCTTAAAAGGCAAAATTGGCCAAGTGGGGGAAAAAAAGATACAAAAGCTCACTGAGGAAAATAATTCCTTAAAAATTAAATTTGAGCAAATGGAAGTTAATAACTTTATGAGAAATTTGGGAACAACAAAACAAAAACAAAAAATGAAAATAATAGAAAATAATTTGAAATATCTCATTGGAAAAACAACTGACCTGGAAAATGCAGGAGAGATGATTTTAAATTATTGGTCTACCTCAAAGCCATGATCAAAAAAAGATCCTATCTAGAAAAACTTTCCTGATATTCTAGAACCACTGGGCAAAATAGAAACTGAAAAAAATCCTCCAATCACTTCCTGAAAGAGACTCCAAGATGAAAACTCTAAAGACTATTATAGCCAAATTCTAAAACTTCCAGGTCAAGTAAAAATATTGCTAGCATCCAGAAAAAAAAAAAAACAAAAAACCTACAATTCAAGTATAATGGAACCACAATCAGGATAACACAAGATTTAGCAACTTCTACATTAAAGGATTGAAAGACTTGGAATATAACCAAGAATTGCCTACCCAGTAAAACTGGTATAATCCTTCAGGGGGGAAAAATAGGTTAATATTTAAGGAAATAGAAGGCTTTCAGTTATTCATGATGAAAAGGTAATAGAAATTTAGATAATAGAAAATTTGAATTTCAAATACAAATCTCAGGAAAAGCATAAGGGGTGGTATCAGGAAAGAGAAATCATAAGGGACTTAATAAGATTAATCTGTTTACACTCCTACATGGGAAGATGATACTTGTAACTCATAAGAACTTTCTCATTATTAGGGCAGTTAGAAGAGTATATACAGGCAGTAGGCAGAAGTATGAGTTGAATATGAAGGGATAGTATCTCTAAAAAAAAAAAAGTTAAGGAATAAGAAAAGAATGTACTGGGAGAAAGAGAAAGGAAGAGGTGAAATGGAATAAATTAGCTACCATAAAAGAGTCAAGAAAAAGCTTTTGCAGTGAAGTTGAGGGGAGCAAAAGGAAAAGTGAGTGAACCTTATTCTTATCAGAATAGGCTCAAAGATGAAATAACACACACATCAGGATTATTATAGAAATTTATCTTATCCTGCAGAAAATTAGAAGGGGAAGAGGATTTAAGATGGAGGGAAAGTGATAGAAAAGAGGACATATACAAGGAGAAACAAAATATTTTTGAGGAGGGACAGGGTAAAATGGGAGAGAGAATAGAATTAACAAGGTGGGGGAAGAAATACATTTAAAAATAGTAATTGTGGAGAAAATTTTGAAACAAGTTTATGATAAAGGTTTCATTTCTTAAATGTATAAGGAATTGAGTTAAATTTATAAAAAATAAAAATAAAAACCATTCCCCAATTGATTAAGTATCAAAAGTTGTGGATACTTTTCAGATGAAGCTATTTATACTCACATAAAAATATTCTAACTCTTGATTGAACAAATGCAAATTAAAACAATTCTGTGGTTCTACCTCATAATTATTAGATTGGCTAATGGAACAGAAAAGGAAATGACAAATGTTGGCAGCATTGTGGGGAAAATGAGGCATTATTAGTGGAATTGTGAACTGATGCAACTATCCTGGAGAACAATTGGAAACTGTGCCCAAAGGACTATAAAATCATGTATTTCCTTTCACGTAATAACAAAAAGTTTTGTTTTGTTTTGCCTTGCTTTTTAAGAAAAGGGACCTATATGTACAAAAAATTATTTATAGCAACTCTTTTCTTAAAGAATTGGAAATTGAAAGGATGCCTATCAATTGGGGAATGGCTGAATAAATTGTAGCAAGTAATAATGATGGAATATTATTGTTCTATAAGATATAATGAACAGGATGCTCTCTGAAAAACCCAGAAAGTACTCCCTGAGCTCATGCAAAATGAAATGTAGTATGTACAAGCAATGCTGTGAGAGAATCAATTGCAAATGACTTTGCTATTCTCAACTATACAAGATTATTCTGAAGGACTTATGAAAAATGCTCTCCATACCCATAGAAAGAACTGATTGTATCATTGAAGCATACATTTTTAAAACTTTTTTTTCTTAAGGATTTTTTTTGTGGGGGGATATCTACGTTTTCTTTCACAACATGACTTATGGAAATGTTTTGCATAACTTCCCATGTGCTTTCTCAATATAGGGAGAGGGAGGAAGGAAGGGAGAGAATCTGAAACTCAAAATTTTAAAAACAAATATAAAAACTTGTTTTACATGTATCTGTGGAAAAATAAAATATTAAATAAAATTTTTAAAAAGCCCAGGAAGTTTTCCATCACTGCACCAAGGAAATATACATTCCATATTTATTGCATGAAGCTATCCACTTATAATGCTTTATCCATAAAAGCATTGCTTGCTTATTAAAAGTGAATGAAATTTATGAATAAACTTAACTTTAATACTATTCTTAGCAACTGTATTTTAAGTGAAAATTCAGAACTAGAGAACAACAGAAACCACAACAGGAAAGAGAAATTAATATTCATACTATTTATAACAATGTATAAATGAGAGGAGTTAAAATATCACACAAATTTAAAATAAGCAAATAAATTCCTTCTAATTAAATGGAATTTATGGAATTCCACATAGACTGAAGAACCTACTTAATAACCACAATTAAAATATATTTTTAAAGGATATGTGGATCCTTTAAATAGTACAATAAGAACAACAAGCAGACTGCAGCACATAGACATAAAACTAACTCATGTTGAACTTTTTTAAAAAAAGATTCAAACTGAGTGATCCAAATGCTCACAATTCTTATTATGACAGCAATGAAGAGCCTATGTGTATTACATATAGTTACATCATATAATGTTATATATTCTTATGTAATGTTAATATTCTTAAGGGTTTTTTTTTTAATTATCCTTTTAGAATTAAGACAGTGGCTTTCTTCACACAGTAGAACAGTAGAAAAAAGAATCAATTAAATAAAAGGTCCCTAGTCTGGAAATAAGAAACTTCTCATGAATAAGAACTCACTATTTGACAAAAATTCTGGGAAAACTGGAAAATAGTCATAGAGCTACATCTCATACCCCATACCAAAATAAGGTCAAAATGGATACATGATTTGGGCATAAAGATGATACCATAAAAAAATTAGGAGAACAAGAGATAATTTACCTGTCAGATCTTTGGAGAATGGAGGAATTTATGACCAAAGAAGAACTAGAGAACATTATGAAAGGCAACATGGACAACTGTGATTACATTAAATTAAAAAAGATTTTGCACAAACAAAACTAACAGAAACAAAATAAAAAGGGAAGTACAAAGCTTGGAAAAAAATCTTTAAAGACTATTTCTGATAAAGTCTCATTTCTAAAATATATCAAAAATTGTGTCACATTTATAATACAAGTAACTTCCTAAATGATAAATGGTCAAAGGATATGAACAATTTTTAGATTATGAAATTAAAGCCATTTATAGTCATGAAAAAATGTTCTGTCACTATTCATTAGAGAAATGCAAATTAAAACAACTTTCAGGTACTACCTCACACCTCTCAGATTGGCTAAGATGAGAGGAAAAGAAAATGATGAATGTTGGAGGGGATGTGGGAAAACTGGGATACTAATGCATTGTTGATGGAGTTGTGAATAGATCCAATGAATAGATCCAGCCATTCTAAAGAGCAAGTTGGAACTATGCCCAAAGGGTTATCAAAATGTGCATGCCTTTTGACCCAACAGTGCCATTACTGGGTCTGTATCCCAAAGAAATCATAAAGGAGGGAAAAGGATCCACATGTGCAATAATGTTTGTAGTGGCTCTTTTTATGCTAACAAAGAATTGGAAAGGGAGTAGATGCCCATCATTTGTGGAATGACTGAACAAGCTGTGGTATATAAAGGTAATGGAATATTATTATTCTATAATAAATGAAGAACCAGCTGATCCTAGAAAGACCTGGCAAGATTTACATGAACTGAGGCTGAATGAAACAAGCAGAACCAGGAATATATTGTACACAATAACAGTTAACTATGAAAGACTTGATTCTTCTCAGTGATTCAGTAACCCAAAGCAATCCCAATAGATTTTTGGAGAGAAAATGACATCTGCATCCAGAAAAATATTTAAGGACACTGAATGTAAATCAATATATCCTATGTTCACTTCTTTTTTTCTGTTGTTGTTTTTAATCTCATCCATGGTTTTTTCCCTTTTGCTCTGATTTTTCTTTCCCAAAATGATTCATAAAACAATGTGTATTAAAAATAAATAAATTTACTACATTAAAAATAAAGAAACTTCTCTTTTCCAGATGTAAACTGATCATTATTTAATCATCATTCTCATCAAAGAAGCGTCCTACTACCTTTCACCATCCATCTTTCCAGCGTAGTTAGCAAATCTTCCTCAGATCAAGATCCCTCCTCTTGTCCAACATATTCTCTATTTTTTTTTCAAGGAATGTATTTTGAAAATTTGCAAGATTGGTGAATTTCTCTAGAAATCAGGACAAGGAACAACTTATACTGTGTAGCAAATGGATCTTTATTCTTTCTACCTGCCAAGTTCATAAGGGAGGGAGATACTACAATAAAAATCATCAATAAAGAGAAAGCGAGGCACAAAGTATAAGAATGATTTATTAGCAAGGCTAACAGTTGTCAATAAGTGACATCATAAGAGCCTTTCAGTAACCAGAGAAGCATTAAAGGAAATAGAGCAGTTTTTAAACAGTTGGTAAAGTTGGGTGAGCTTACTAAATGTAAATGATTTACAGGAGGGGATTTCAAGACTCATGATTAACAGAGTTAATCAACATTCTCTGGAATGTCCACTCTTAAGAAACCAATGATTTATGATTGATTAGGCAGAACATCTTATGACTACAAGGATTCATCTGTCCCTTCATCCCATCTAAGTCAAGAGTCCAAGCTGTAGCTCAGAATTTCTCGATTTCACAGAGGATTGATTAGAACAAAATTCAGAAGAGATCACATAGAATCACATCTTTTAGTAGCCTTCATAGATTTTTATTTAAGTCTTAACTTTTGGTGTCCGAGTGAGTAGTAAATTCAAGGACTCAGTGTTTGCTTGGATTTAAAGCATCTGAATACATGCTGACTGCTATGATAGATATTTGTTATTCACACTGGTCTTGACACATAATAGATTTCTAAGCATAAAATAGCATCTTGCAACCATGCAGAATAAAAATGGTTTCAATGCATTACTGAGAAATTGAACACTGTGACAGAGAGCAGAGAATGGACTTGAGATGGAGGATACTGCAAATTGCCTGTAGTTGTCCATAACACTGAGACAGAGGAAAAAGCTGTTTAATGCCTTCTAACTGTAGCAAAGGTCAGTGCTTCTGTGAAGTGGGAGAAGGTGTAGTTCAAACATTTTATTGCCAAGAGTTGGATCTATTATTAAATAAGCTATTGAAGCTTGTGGTGGGTATTCTGAAAATTGAATTTTCTGGTGCAAGTAACATTTATAATCACCAATACTGACATCAGAGGCTACAGTGTATTAATTTTAAAGAGATTTAATTTAGTGTCAGGTATGCCCTTTTTAACTTTATTTTTTTATATCTCATTAATATTGCTTAGTCATCTTTTCACTTTTTGCTCTAGTAAGATTTTCTCATTGTGGTAGTATATTCATGAGTGCTAGAAGAAATTTCCTTTACTTGGAAATCAGCTATTATTTCTAAAGTGCAGTTTTTGTTTCATATCTATTTTAGAAATCAATAGCATGACCACTGTGGTATTATAGAAAAGACACTAGATTTTAGTCTAGGACTTTCTCACAAATTTCAGTTTTTCTACTTACTATCTCAGCAAGTCATTATACCTCAGTTTCCTCATCAGTAAAATAAGAGAAACGGACAATATGAACTTGAAAAACCCTTAAATTTCCATGACCCTACAAGTTAGAAGTTGGGCTGTAATAAATCCTTGTATGGAGAAGCTCTGGAAAGTTTAAGATAATGGAAACAGAGGAAGGAGAGGATGGTTCAAGTCAAGTTAACATTTATTAAGTGCCTACTATGAGTTGGGAACTTTGTTAAGTATTGAGATTACAAAGTAAGACAAAAAAACGAACTAACCCCATCCCCATTCTTCCAAAAGAAGTCTACACTTGAGGATCTCACAATCTAATAAGAATGATAATTAAGATCTCACAATCTAATAAGGATGATAATTAAGACTATATACATATATATATATATAATGTTTATATATACAGGATATTTTGGAGATAATCAACCATGAGAAGGCACTAGCATTATTAGTGTATGCCCTTTGCTTTTGAAGAGGAATAATGATATCAAAACTGATGTGACTTGCAGGTGAATTTAACTGAAGTAAGGAGGCAGAAATGCACAAAGTTGTTATTCTCTCTTCCAGAATTATTAAAGTCCATCAGCAAGACAAAACTCAAGAAAACTGGCTATAGCCTAGGATGCAATAGATATTTTTGGGTTTTTTGTGGTGTCTGAGACAGTTCCAAGTGTTCCACAGAGCTTCTTCAGTCACCTGCACGATCATTGAAATTGTTCTCATCCACCCATTTCCCTGGGGGCAATTCATATGACTTGGATAGACACCCCCCCCAACTCACCATGGGTTAAAGGACTATTGATCACCTGATTTAGCCTGTGTCCAGATAGGTTAGCAGGATGTGGCTGCTGCACATGCTACAACTTCTTGGAGCTACAGTTGACAGCTGTGTGACACAAGGACATCAAAGTCAGATGAGCAGCCCAGAAAAGGGGTCAGCAAGACTTCTCACCAGAGATGCTAGTCTTCCTCCAATACTCATACCCCCCAAGACACTAACAATAGAGAGGACCAAGAAAGACTTTTTTGCAGAAAATAGTGATCTAGCTGACTCCTGAAGGAAGCCAGGGAAACCAGGAGTGGAGATCAAGAGAGAGAATCCTTTATGCATACTGGGGACACCCATTGAGTCTAGAATTAGTGGCTTATGATAGGAACAGCAAAAATCAGTGAATCACACGTATGGAGGTATGGTGTAAGATAACGGAAAAGGTAGGAAAGAATAGGTTTCAATGGGCCTTTAAAGTCAGAGGATTCTATATTTGACATTAGACATTAAACTGGAGTTTAATGATGAAGGGGATGACGTGGTCAGAGCTGAGCTTTCAAAAGATAAATAAGAATCGGTAAAGCTTTGAAAATATCAAAAAGTGTGGGAATCTCAAGAAAAATTAGAGCACCTGCTTTATGACATAATTATCTGTTGCATTAATAATGCAGTGTTTTGTTCATTATTATCTATATTTCTGTCACCTCCCCCCATACACACTAGAGCATAAGCTTAATAAAGGCACATGAAACACTGAAGCTTTGTATCTCCGTCCAACCTCCAATTCTCAATACCTTGTTCTGCTGATAGATTGTCCTTAATAAATATCAAGTAAATTAAATGTGATTGTTGAATTTTTCCATTTTGTAATGATTTTATACCTTTGAAATAAAGTCAAAATAATGATCGCAGGCCTCCTTGAAAGACAAGAGAAAACAAAGAAAGATATTTTGACTGGAGCATGTGAAAATGCCCAAGTAATGCTACCTCCCTTGTTTTGGTGAAAGTCAGGGCTAAATGAATGTTTAAAAATGTAGCTTTTTTTTTATCATCAATTAGTAAATACATTTCCTTCTATTCTACTGGCTGCTTCCTTAGTCAATTCTTAGTTACTGAATACCCTAAAGTACTAAGTCCTTTAATCACTGAAATTCAGCATACTTGAGTGTCAGATTTGTGTCAGCAAATATCTCTCTCTTTTAAAGTAAAAAATCAAAAAATATTCAAGCATAGAGAAAGAAATATCTATTTCTCTCTTCTACATACCTCTCAAAGACCATGCTCTCTATGGAAAATAGTTTCCACCTATGGAAATATAATGCATATGGAAATAAAAAAAGAGTTGGAAATAAAAATTTAAATAACCTCACTCTGTGCCAGGCACTGTGCTAAGGTCTTTATATTGTCTCATTTGATCTCACTTATTCAGAAAAGAAGAAAAGTTTTTCTCTTTGGGAAAGTGGGGATTGCCTGAAACCCAGAAAGACACAATTCATATTGAAATTGCAACAGCCTGTAGACACAATAATAATTTAAACTTTTTTAATTTAATGACTTAATACATAAATGCATATATATAATATATATTTAAAACTTGAGGCAGAACTAGACAATGTTATAAATTATTCACAAAATAGGATACAGGTAATTTGAAAGTGGTATGTACCAAATCTATCTTTTAGACCTTATTTTCATGTCTAGACATATTAAGTCAATATACTCCAAAGTCTATTTTTCCATTCTTTAAAATGAATGTAGGCTAGTACGTGGTTTGTTTGACAACAATGATTGTTACAGATCATGACAATGTAGGAGATTATCTCATTTTCCCATTCTCATATACACACATACACATAACTATATACATAAGGGTATTTATATATATCCACACATACACATGTATATATGAACAAAAAAATCACCATTGTGATTCCCTATATTTAAAATTAGCATGCTATATATTAAAAAATGTCTAAAATTTTAGGTGAGAAAGTTCAGTAGGCATTAAGACATTCACTAGCATAAAATGTATTTATCTTAAGTTATTTAATCATTCAATAAACATTTATTAAGCAGCTATTATGTTTAAGATGCTATATTAAATACTAGATATAAAGATTGATTTAACATATACTTGCTCTCAAGGAACATGCTTACTCAATAGATGGGCAAAAACCGTATTCAATTAACAATGATATGAGAGAGGATGTTAAGTGGAATGGAGAATAAAGGCAAAGAACTTTAAGAAATCTAACAAGAGGATAATTGCTTTCACTTGGGTTTGGGGGGGGGCAAGAATCTCCCATTATGGAGATGGCATCCTGATGAGACTTGAAGGAAGGTGTAGTGGGACATGTAATTAGATTTATTGGCATAGGGTGGAATGGCATAGAAAGATGTAAACAGAAGCATGAAGATATGAGAAGGCAAAATAAAAGTAGCAAATAGTAGTAATGAGCTTACATATAAAATATGTGGTGAGGCAGCAGAATATAGTTAATAAATAGCCTTCAATTCAGCAAGACCAAGGTTAGCTGTATGATTCTGGGCAAGATATTTAACTTCCTACAGACACAGAGAGGTTTTTTTTGTTTGTTTGTTTGTTTGTTTTTTGTTTTGTTTTGTTTTGTTTTGAAGAGCATCTGTAGGTAAGAGATCATTTCTGTTTTGTCGAGAAACCCTGAGGGTCTTCTTCTCTTCCCAGAGCCCTTCATTTATTTATTTCTATAACTTTTTGACTGAGTATAAGAAGAGATTCTTTGCCTCAGTTGCTACCTAGTCTTAATCACTGAACAGGTGACACCCCTTGAAGACCTGAGCTTAAAAAGTCCAAGGTCTTGCACTGCATCAAGGGCTATCTCTAATTATCCTGATCTATATCTGACCACTGGACCCAGATGACTTTGCAGGGGAAAGTGAGTCAGGTGACCTTGCACATCCCTCCCTCACTTAAATCCCATTCACTTGCATGTTATGGTATCTCCTCCCTGGTGTCATGGTGCTTTTTAAGAATAAAAGACAAATAATAAGAGTGTAAATTGCAGAAAAGTTCAGAACTAGATTGGTAGAGAGAGACAGCTTATGTGAATTTTCTTTTAGATTTTTTTTTTAAAAGACACATTTTATTTCTATCCTACTATAAGGACAATTTAAAAGTATTTCATATTAAAATACTAAAGACCTTCTAAATTTAAATTCAATTACACAAGAGGGAAAAGGGCACAATTTAGAAGAAAAAAGAAAGAAGGAAATAAGGATTTATTTTTGTCTCCTATGTGCTAAGCACTGTGATAAGTGCTTTATAAATATTATCTCCTTTAATCCTCACAACAATCTTGGGAGGTAGATGCATTTTATCTTCCTTTATTTACAATTTAGGAAACTGAGGCATACATTAAGCAAACTACTCAGAGTCTTATTGTTGTTCAATTGTTCTGACTCTTCATGACCCTATGGACTGTAGGATGCTAATATTATCTTTGGGGTATTTTTGGCAATGATACAGAGATTTAAATGATTTGCTCAAGGTCACAAAACTAGTAAGTGTCTTAAGCTGGATTTGAATTCAGGTTTTCCTGACCCAGCACTCACTCTACTGAACCACCCAGCTGCTCAGGTCTTAACAATTAGTAAATGTGTTAGACCATATATGAATTCAGGTCTTTGCGATTCCAGAGAGAACCAAAATTTCCTCTTCCTATACCTAACTATTTCATAATCTCTTAAACTCACAATGAATGAGCATTGCCTCTATGAGCAGACTAGGGAAATTTAATTGTTAATGACAAATTGGAAAGTCCAAATGAAGAGGCTTTTTTTAAACTAAGAAAATCATAGTCCTGTTTCCTACTCTCATCCTTTTTCCAATGGAATTTACAGGAGAATAGCATGAAATAAAGCTGAAAAAAATATACTGAAACCAGATTACTGGTCCTTTATATTTTGTGGCTACACTTTTTATAGCCTTTGGCCAAATACAAAGGTATATAAATATACCAAAGAAAATCAAAGATAGAAACAAATCAACCACTTGCACTTATTAAATACTTACCATTTGTCAGGTCCCATGTAAAAGTGCTGGGAAAACAAATACAAGAAGAAAGACAATTACTGCCCTCCTCAAGAAGCTTATATTCTAATAATAAGAGAACACAAAACAGAAGCTAAAAATTTGAAGGTGAAAGGAAGAAAGCATAAAGTATTTCCATGCAGGCATGTTTGAAAAAGTTCAGTGATTCAAGGGATGGAGTTCAGATATCAATGAAGATATGGCTGATCAAGATGCTTCCTTTAAAAATGGAGGTTGTTGGAGAAACCAACTAAATCAGAGAGAGGTATCAGAGTATGAGACTAGTGATGACATGAGCTTCTTCTTGTGAGGAGAACTTGGCAAGATGAACTTCCAGAGTGGGAAGGTAACTGGAACATGGTGGAGAAAGTGCAGAAACTTAAGAGTACAAATAAGTGAGGAATGAAACAAAGACCCAATATATTATTTACACACACAAACTATCTATATGCATATATACATATATATAATCTTTTATAACAAAATAATAAAATATATATACACATATATTCTATTTGTGGTTACAAAGAAACAAATTGAGGAATGGATAAAAAGTTATGTTATATAAATGTAAAGAAGACTATTATGCAGTAAGAAATGACATTTGAAGAAATAAAAATATGAAAAGATATATATTAGGTAATATGAAGTGAAATAAACAAAACCAAAAAAACATCATTTTAAGCTGTCTTAATAGTTTAAAACTGCGCTAAAACTTTTGGACAACACTATACATACAATGTCTTGTTCAATCATTCAGTTTTATATAATTCTTTAAGACTTTATGGACAATACAATCCATGGGATTGTTTTTTCTTTTTTTTGAGCAGTTAATTGCATTATATATATAAATATGTAATATATACACACATATATAATGTACATATTTATATATATATGTGAGTATAAATTTATATACACATATACATATTTGTGTTTAATGGTAGCCATCTCTAGGGTAAGAGGGAGAAAAAATAAATTTATATATTAACTTTATTATATATTTAAAAGAAATAGCAAGATATATAATAAATTTGCAGTTGTATGAGCAATCATCATTTTAGTCTTCTTATGAAAATGATTGTTTTATCTCATATATTAAAAATAAAATAAAAATAAATATATGGAATGTTTTTAAATATCCTTTCAAATAAATTCCAATTTGTGCAAGGTTGATAATAATTTTTATTTATCTCTAGGTAAAATCTGGGGGGGGGAGCTGGGCGAAGAATAAGAAGCAAGCATATTTTTTGTTCATGTTCTCAAAGAACTCCAAAATTATATATATGTATATAGATAGATAGATAGGTATAGATATAGATATAGATATAAAATATCTTTTTATATCATTCTTGGCATTTTATCCAAGAGTAAGAAATATGAATAGATAGGTATCACTGTCCTGAGTCAGGAGCCGGGGGAAAGATAGTGGTAAGTACTAAGAACCAGAGGTTTAAGAGACCAGATATTTTGCTACCAATGACTATAATGATCAGTGGAAATGTTTATTTTTTTACACACTTCAAAATATATATATTTTTTAAATTACAGCGCTCAATGGATAGAGGAGCTCAAAGGATAGAGGAACTAAAAGCACTGAATCAGGAGGACATGAGTTCAAATCTATCCTCAGACCCTTACTTGCTGTGTAAATTAATTCTGCCTCCAAAAAGAAATTGTATATATGTATAAACAGTTAAAACACATTTATTGACTGCAAATAGCAGTGAAGAAACTTGTCAAAAATCACACAATTAATAGACTACAGCAAAATAAATTATAAGACCAAAAGGAAGACCAAAAAATAGTAATTGAAGCCTGAAAAGTAGTCATAGAGGATACATAAGAAAACCTAAGACCCTCTTCACAGCATAGAGACGGCACTAATATATCAGATCATTGTATATATTGTATTGGATGCAATTAAGATTGTTTTTCTTTATTCTGAAAGAAACTTCAATCAGGAAGGCTCAGAGAAGGGAAACAATATAAGAAAGGCTTGCAATTAAAAAGAGAAAGAAACACAAGATCCACTTCTATCTCTGTGAACTGCCTTAAAAAACTGCTTTTTTTCCTTTTCCCTATTAAGTGCTATTTCATTCCCCCATGCTAAACAGAAATCCTTGCATTCAGTTTAAAAGACATGGACCTAAAGCTGGCTATTATCAGAATGTTTCTGCCAATCCTAGGCATTCAGTTGTTAAAAACAAGTCTATCCATGCTTAGCCATATGCTTGTACTTTTACTAGTGAGCTATTACCTATGTATGTATAACTCATTTGACACTTAATCATATACTGCCTTTTGAGCTCTTGAGCATTGTCTTAGCAAGCTCTCTACTTCATCAAGCAAACCAGACTTCTTTCATCGACTCCATGTCCCTCTTTCTCTGCATTCTCCCCTAGGAATAACATCCACTCCTATTGCTTCATCTATCACTTTTACACAGATGGGAAGTAATGTGAACATCTCTGTCCCTTACACAATCAGGAGCAAGGTTCACCCCTGACATAATCCTCTTGAATTTTTAAAACACCTATGGGACCAAAGGCTTCCAGAACTCAAAATGGGATAGAAAACCAGTCAGAAATCATGGACTCTGAGGAACAGGGATCCCCATAGTATCTCTAACTTACTAGAATATTTGTCACTGTCTCTTCAATCTCCTGGATTTTGGGTCCTGACCAGCCTAAATTCACATTGGATAATCGGTATTTTGTTAAGGATTAGAAAGTGTTTGAAAGAGGCAAAATATGTGGCAACAAATAGCAGCAGCAATTCAAGTAAAGTATTAGAAAGGGTTTGAAAGAGGCAAAACGTGGCAACAAACAGCA
Organism: Myrmecobius fasciatus; assembly: GCA_023553655.1. Taxonomy (NCBI): domain Eukaryota; kingdom Metazoa; phylum Chordata; class Mammalia; order Dasyuromorphia; family Myrmecobiidae; genus Myrmecobius; species Myrmecobius fasciatus. Next base: position 220,888 of record JAJPUD010002807.1, on the reverse strand, counting down.
GCAGCAATTCAAGTAAAGGATAATTCGGTATTTTGCAATATATTTCTTATTCCCATGAAAGGGGTATTTCTTTCCCACTATGACCACAAGCTCTGTATTTTACCTTAGTATTTCCTACCAATGCCATCACATGATGCAATAGCCCTTTGTCTGCCATAAAGAGGGTCATATTACTGGGGAATCTAGTTTTCATCCTCATTCCCCCCAACACTGGGGGATATGATTGGATTTGATTGTGGAGAGTGAACCTTGCCTCCTAGCATAAGAGTATCAAAAGTTATACTGTTCTCTGTTCTGTCTCCTCACTGCCAACTGATATTGTCCTAAATAATCCTAGGTATAATAATTATTTTTATTATTCATGATGTTACCTGCCATTTTGAACCAATAGAACCTGAATGATCTTAGGGTTTTAAATCTTAATGTTCTCTAGACTGCCACTGGTATTACCCTGAGCAAGTCACTTAACCCCTATTTGCCTCCTTTTATCAACTATAAAATAATGATAATAATAGCAATTTTCTCCCAGGATTGTCACAGAATCAAGTAAGATAGTAATTGTAAAAAGCTCAGCATACTACCTGGCACATAGTAAAAATTACATAAATGTTAGCTATTTATTTTTATTAAAGTTTTTTTTTTTATTTTCAAAACATATGCATGGATAATTTTTCAACATTGATTTTCCCCTACTTCCCCCTACCACTTCCCCTAGATGGCAAGTAATTCAATATATGTTATACATGTTAAAATATATGCTAAATCCAATATATGTAAACATATTTGTACAATTATCTTGTTGCACAAGAAAGATCAGATCAAAAAAGAAAGAAAATGAGTAAGAAAACAAAATGCAAATGAAAAAGAACAGAAAGAGTGAGAATATTATGTTGCAATCCACATTCAGTTCCTACAGTCCTCTCTGTGGGTGCAGATGACTCGTCATCACAATATCACTGGAACTGGCCTCAATTATCTCATTGCTGAAGAGAACCATGTCCATCAGAATTGATTGTCATATAACATTGTTGCCGTGTATAATCATCTTGTATAAAAGTTCTGCTCATTTCACTCAGCATCAGTTCTTGCAAGTCTCTCCAGGTCTCTCTGAAATCATCCTGCTGCTCGTTTCTTATAGAACAATAATATTCCATAACATTTACATACCATAATTTATTTAGCCTTTCTCCAATTGATGGGCATCCATTCAGTTTCCAGTTTCTAGCCACTACAAAAAGGGCTGCCACAACATTCTTGCACATGTGCATCCCTTTCCTTCCTTTAAGATCTCTTTGGGATATAATCCCAGTAGAAACACTGCTGGGTCAAAGCAGTTTGATAACTCTTTGAGAATAGTTCCAAATTGCTCTCCAGAATGGTTGGATCCATTCACAGTTCCACCAATAATGTATTAGTGCCCCAGTTTTCCCGCACTTCCTCCAACATTCATCATTATTTTTTCCTGTCATCTTAGCCAATCTGAGAGGTGTGTAGTGGTATCTCAGAGTTGTCTTAATTTGCACTTCTCTGATCAATAGTAATTTAGAGCACTTTTTCATAGGATTAGAAATGGTTTTAATTTCTTCATCTGAAAATTGTCTTTTCATATCCTTTGACCATTTATCAATTGGAGAATGGCTTAAATTCTTATAAATTTGAGTCAGTTCTCTATGTATTTTAGAAATGAGGCTTTTATAAGAACCCTTAAATGTAAAAATGTTTTCCCAATTTATTTCTTCCCTTCTAATCTTGTTTACATTACTTTTGTGTGTACAAAAACATTTTAGCTTAAAATTCCTTTCTTCTTCACAGATCTGAGAGGTAAACTATTCTATGTTCTTCTAATTTGCTTATAATATCACTCTTTATGTCTAAATCATGAACCTTATTTCGAATTTATCTTGGTATATGGTGTTAGGTGTGAGTCAATGCCTAGTTTCTGCCATATTCGTTTCCAAAAATGTTAGCTATTATTAGTTATTTTCATGATCTGCCTACACACAATGCCTGATAGTAAGAGAACTCTCGAATTCTGTCACCTTCTTAAAGATTCTCCAGGTCATAACATCTATAAGTTAATGTTTCCACTTCCCAACAGATAATCAGAAATAGAGACAAATAAAAAGGGAAGGAGAAAGAGATATAGAAAGACAGAGATAGAGTCATAAACAGGAAAGGTGGGAGAGAAAGAGAGAGGTGACCTATGTTGGACAACATAAAGTTATATGGTTGTTGGAGGACCAAAATGCAAAAGAATATACAAGAGATATGGACAAAATCTACATTATTAATACAGAGAAAGACAGAGACAAAAACAAAGAGACAGAGACAGAGGAGAGACAGAGAGGGGGAAAGAGAGACAGAGAAAAAAGAGAGACAACTGAAAGAATATCAATAACTACTATCTTATGTGTCCACTCTCTCAACTCATCTATCTTTATTGAGGGTTTTGTGAGAGAACAAGATTTTCACAGGCAATATTGAACAATGGGTCATATCTTTACTATCTCACAAACAAACAGATGTAAAAATTATAAGATCTCACTATACTTGTCTGTTGAGTATAAAAAAGCATTCCATTTAGTAGAACAAAACTCAGCTTTAAAAGCTCTTTTATAACAGGGTGTCTCCCATCCATATATCAGAATCATTTAAGATTCCTTTGAATGTTAACAACACAAATAACCCCATTCAATGACCCTTTAATAATAAACATCAGACAAGACATAAAACAGAGAGATGTACACTCATCTAAGGCATTCATTGCACTGATGGAAATCTAGTGAAGTTTTGATCAAAAAGGAATTTCCTGTTGGTGGAGTCTTGTAGATATTAATGTTCACAGATGACACTATACTATTTACATCACATTCCAAGACATTGCAGAGCTTCCAGGTAAAAATCTGTAATCACTCAAAGAAGTTTAACCTGTCCATCAACAAAAGAAAGATCAAATGGGTGGAAATATCTCTTGCCTAGATTTAAACATGCATTTGGATGGACACACTATAGAGTTTAGCCATCATATCTGGAATAGATAGCACAGCTAAAGAATGAACTGGACCAAGATATGAACAGTAGAAGGAGAGCAAGCTGAATTGCTTTTAAGAAATTACAAAGCAGAGCCAAATAGATGGTACAGTGGATAGAGCATCTACCTTGAAGTCACAAGGAACTGATTTCAAATCTGACCTTATATATTTAATTCTTACTAGTGTTGTGACTCTGGGAAAGTCATATAACCCCAATTACTTTGCCAGAAAAATTGAAAGAAACAAAAAAGAAATTGTAAAAGTTTTATACTTATTCCAAGTTTTCCATGAGATTCATATTTTCAATATTAAGAGTCAACCAATATTACTATATGGCAGTGAGACATAAAACATAACTGACTTCAAAGAATTAAAAATGAATCTCACAAAGGAAGCATTGTATAGTAATTATGAACAGGTTTAACATATAACCCATGAAAAATTATAAAGGATAACAAAATATTTCAAAAAAGGAATTGTATAATAGAAAGAGCTTATCATGGAAAGAATGAGAGACAACAGCCAGAGTAAAGGACGTCTTTGGTAGGCTTAGCCAGCTCTGTGTGGTCAATTCATGGGAGGATGTGGACTTCCTAGCATTTCTATTCAGTTGGCATGTCTTTAGAAAACTTAGGTTATACAATATCATAATCATTCAAAAAGTCTCCTAATCCAGCCACCTCATTTTATAAATGAAGAAATAAGGCACAACCAGAGAGATAAAGTGACTGTCCAGGGTCACACATCTAGAAGTACTCAAATTATCCTGACTCAAAATTATTCTGACTCCAACTTCAGCACTCCAACAACCACATAACATGGCCACAGAACAATATAGGTACAGTATATTCTGAAATTTCCAAAACACTTGTAGTCTACATATAGTTCTAATGTCACCCTTTCCTGACAATTATAATAGATCTGGGATACTCTCTCCTTTGGAGATCCAGTATGATGCCTAACTTTCTTTTTAAACATCTAAAGAAAATAAATTGCTTTTTTAAAAAATTAATTAATTTTAATACATATTGCTTTAAGAATCATATTGGAAGAGAAAAATCAGAATAAAAGGGAAAAACCATAGGAGAGAAAAAAAAAGCAGAAAAAAGAAGTGAATATAGTATTTGTTAATTTACATTCAATCTCCATAGTTCTTTTTCTGGATGCAGATGGCATTTTCTATCCAAGGTCTATTGGGATTACTCTGATCATCGCATATTCTTGCTATTCCTGATTCTGCATGTTTCGCTCAGCATCAGTTCATGTAAATCTTTCTTGGTTTTTCTAAAATCAGCTTGTTCATCATTTTTTATAGAACAATTATATTCCATTACCTTCATATACCACAACTTATTCAGCCATTCTCCAATTAAAAGGAAGCTAATCCTTTTTCAATTCTTTGCTATGACAAAAGGAGCTGCAAGAAACAATTTTGCACATGCGGGTCCTTTTTCCCTCCTTTATGATTTCCTTTGTGGTTTTTTTTTTTAATTATTGCACAATAAGTTGTTGAAAGATTATGAACTGCTTAAACTTTTGACCTAAGTTTATTGATAAAGAACTAATGAGTGATTCCAGTAATTCCATAAACTGATGAACTATTTTATTTACTTGATGTTCAAAACCATATGGGAAATAAGTTTAGACTCAGAGAGCTACAATTTTTAACAATTTAAAGTGTTTACTGTCTGAAGTAAAAATGGGATTTAAGTAAGTAAAATGGGTTCCAAAAATACTTTATTATCTTTCCTGCTTATGTTATAAAATTTATAAAATACATACTGCACAAACATACAGATATATGTATTCAAATACATAGACATATGTACACATATATATAGACACATATAGTCAATCCTCAACATTTGCATAATTTAACTTTTGTATCTCAAAGCATTAATGTGATTTTATGAGCAATCTTATTGTCACTTTCATTCTGGCAACCATGCACATTTGAAGCTAAGCAAGTAGAGAAAAAAATTAAAGGCATAATGTATACCATTTGTGGAGAGGGTATCCTACTAGAGGGTATCTTCATTGATCTTGTGAACTTTACCTTTGTAAAGAGCTCCCTATGAATTCCTTGCATATTTTCATTGCCTTTAAAACACAAATTTTGTGTTACACTTATGCCCCCAAAAAGTAATGTAAATCCTTTGGACTCTTAGCCCAAGCTTGTGAAATCAGTGAGAAAATAAAGGTGTGAAATTAACTTTGTGCCAGAATGTCTACCAGTCACTGTTGGCAAGTTTTGTATTCAATCAATGATTCACTATACAGTGCAATGTCTTCACACAACTACCTGACATAATAGAAGGTAAAATTCAAGTTAAAAATGTTTTAGTGTCAAGAATTTTATTTGCTGTATAATATTTATGGTGAAAAGTGAAAATTGTCTGAAATCAGTGTTTTGTTTTGTTTAATTGAGCTGTTATCTCAAAAGGTCATATAATTCTAGGGAATTACCAGCAAAAAAATATCTCTTGCATGTCACCTGCTTCATTTTGTGCATTGCATTTTATGGGTTATTTCATAGTTACTGTGTTAGTAAAAATGCATGTGTGTTTTGTTGTAAAGTATTTCATGTAGGAAAATGCATTTTCAACAATCTCTAGTGAATGATTACAGTTTTGGTGGTCGCAGCATGCTAACCCCTATTTCATAGAGGTTCAATGTATCAACATTCATATTTCTGACTTACATGCCATTTTCTAAGAATGTTATCCCCACTAAAATTGAGAATTGACTGAATAACCTTACATTTTTATATAAATACATATATTTGTATATATAATGTATATATAAAAATATGTTTATATCTGATATAGAAGATATGCCCAGAAGGAACTAGGTTAGGTCATCTTCAATTCTTCTGGTATCTGATTAAGTAGCTATTCATTCCTTAACAGTATCAGAGTTATGATGTAAATATTAACTAACCTGGTTCTAGATACTTCTAATTCTATGCCAGCATATTAATGAAAAATTTGATATATATTCTTGAACTTAGTTTTTACAGAGAAGATCGAATACAGAAAAGAAGGAAATAAGGGAAGAACAGAATCACTTCCTTTAAGTAAAGTTTATGTAACTTCTGTACTCTAGTTTGTATTATATATAATGGCTCCTTCAGGGAATCATTTCATCCCAGAGATGACATATGATATAGATATTAGTATTGCAATGTATGGTTGCTGTGTCATACCAGGAGCTTCAGAGTACAAACTAGAGGAAAAAAGAAGTGTTATGAGATCCAATGTACAAGTTTCTGGACCAAGCTTGCAAGAGCCAGAGAATAAATTGTAAGACAATATAAGTTTTTCAACCAAGAAGATACATTTTGAATCAAATAAAAGCTAGAGATGAGGAGTAGCAAGTAACAGAGCCACAATATGGATAAATAAAGCTAGACATTGCCATTTATTAGTACTGTGAGTTATGTGGACTGTGTAGATTGAGAGAGACGAAACAATTTTCCATCAACTAGTGTTTGTCAGTCTCAGGAATTTTAACACTTATAAACTAAAGTACTCTAGAGGTCCTTGGGAAACTAGGTGACTCAATGGACAGAATTCTAGACTTGGAATCAAAAAGACAAGATCAAATCTGGCATCAGCTATTTACTAGCTGGGCAAATTTATTTTTTACCTCAGTGTGCCTAAAGAGACTAATAATAGCACCTACCTCCTATATATGTGATGAAGATAATATTTGTAAAGCATTTTGGTTAAAGTATTAATTATTATTAATGAAAATGGTCCTCCTTGGAAAAGTGAGTTCCTTGACTTTTAGACAAACGAAATGCTTTTGTTTTTTTAAAGACAGAGAAACTCTGAATATATATGTAAGTATAAATGTCTGAATTATCTTCTGGGAGATAAAGGAAAATATGAAGAATAACATAATTTTGAAAATCAAAATTCGGGGATAAAATGTAATCAGATTTATCAGTCAACACCAGCAGATCAAGACAAAAAAAAAAGGCTCATCATCCTTTCAGTGGTCAAAGAGGAAGCATGGCTAATTCTTAAGGTTTATGTGCCCTAAAATGAGAGATAATACAGCAGAGGGCAATCAATTCTGATTGGTTAACTATTAACAAGAGGTGGAATTTACAAAGAAAACTGAGCTCATTCCAATGAAATTTTGAGAGTGACATTGTGTTACTCTTTGACAGAGAAACTATACTCAGACCACCTCCAGCCTTGGGCAATCTAGACAAAAGGATCTATCTCCACTCAAATTTGATGGAGTGGAATTCACCTTAGGCTAGAGATTCCTAGTAGTGTTGAATGGGATCAGATAAGAAAACTCAACCTTCCAAGACTGAGGTTTTGAAAATAAAAATAATAGAAAAAGGAGGAATTCTGGAGCTCCAAAAATCATTCATTAATGATAATCATTCCTCTCAAAAGGATCATTTTACTGTTTATTGGTTGAATTGTAAGTTTTTTTTCTAGGTTTTGTCAGAATAAATAAAAATATTCTATATTCCATGCACTGTTTGCCTCCATACTTTCTATAAAAACACTTTATCATTTTTGTGGAGTTCTAATATGAGTCCAATTATATTATTCCTGAAGGAGCATCTGTGAGAGGGGGGATGATAAGTAAAATTCTGGAATCCCCAAGGAAAAACCTAGATAGAAGCACGTGCCAAAAAAGTATGGTTTTTACAAAGTAATCTATTTAAATTCAGATTTTTTCAGCTTTATGCCACAGGTTACACTCTTACTGAAGGTTTGTTGATTTCAAAAATACCATAATCTGAAGTTTTAAATTAACCACATTAAAGTAGAAGTAACTAGTTTTTATTTTTGCTTTTTGTGAGTCAAATTCTTCTTTCAATGAAGCTCCACTCTCCTGTGAGTTAAGAAAGTACTTATGTGTTCAGATTCATTTCAACCTATATCTCTCATATCAAACATATCAACTTCTAACTGCCAAACCTCAATGAACTCTGTATTAAAGAATAAAATTTAGTCCTTTAGCAACTGAAACCAACTAAGCTATATATTCAATGGCTTTGATTAGGATAATTATCATCATCCCAGATATCGACCCATGACTGCATCCATATTCAGCTACAATGTACAATCTCATCTGAGAAGTTCCATTAAGCAAGCTACTTTTTCAGAATTATTTTCCACTTTCATTCACATAAAAGATACGGTCAGTGAAACGGCAAAAAGCTTTTGCCAATGTAAAAACAAACCGTTGTCATGAGGGCAATAAAGTACTAAATGACCTAAACTTTAATTTTAAAATCTGGCATTAAAGTTGGGTTTTTTTGTTGGTTTTTTTTTTTTTTTTAGAATTGGCGCTACATTTTCTTAATTAAGTGTGCATGTGCATCCTTGACAGGAAAGATGCTTATGTTATCAGTTCATCTTATGCTCTTCCTTAGGTGGCCTTCGGGGGATTTCAGTATACCTTGCTGAGATTTATTATTACAAGCTTGTAAGATTGTTTTTTGTGTGCTGGAGTTTTTGTTTTTTTTTTTTTTGTTTTTTTTTTTAAGTTTTAGCAGCCACATTACACTGCCTGAAGCTTAACACACAGGAGATTTTGGCAGGTCTTTTAATGATGTCAGTTTTAAATAAGTAAACATTCATTGGAACAGACCACTACTAGTATACTTGATTTTTACTACTGAGGAGAAAAAAAAATAATGGCTGTTTCTGATGTTTCGAATTGCTTTTCCCAACTGCCTTTTTTTCCCTTCCTGTTTTGTTTCTATTCCACTCTCTTCACTATATTGATTTCTAGCTTTCCTTAGAAGTAATGTCCCACATCCTAATAAATTCAACTATCTGGAATTCAATAATCACATCATTGGCACTCCCCTCCACAGGGAGTAGAGTCAACATCAGAGCTTCAGACAACAAGCTATTGACTTCATATTATGTTTATAATTAAAGTTGCTTATTCAATAGATTGCAGTATATGGTTTCCCTAAGCAAGCTTCAATTCTGTCCTAAATTACATCACAGAAGAGATATGAAGCAGTAAAGGGGTTCTTTAAAGCAAACCAAGGGATCACAAGGAGATATGATAGTTTTTAATATAAGATGGGAGAGAAGAAAAATAAATATAAAATCATAAAAATCTATGAATGTTTTTTATTGGAAATAAACAGTTTTTAATCAGCCTAGGAGCTCCTGACATCATTTTATTTTAGCAGAGTTCATAATTACGGTCTATATACTCTCTTCAGGCAAAGATGTACATAATATGTTCTAGAATATTCCCATCAGGCAGTGAGGTGGCACAGTGGATAGAAGCATCAGGGTCTAAAGTCAGGAAGATCCAAGTTCAAATTTGACCTCAGACACTTAACATTTCCTAGCTGTGTGACTATAGACAAGTCACTTAATGTAATTTAAAATTGTCACAAAATGTGACAAATGTCACAAAATGTCACAAAAATAGAATATTTCCATCAAAATAATAGATGGAAAAATAAATAGTTTTATTCATCTGTTCCAAAATTTTCACCAAAATATAAATGTGTATAGAGATAGATAGAGATTTAACACACATATATGCAGATATTTTTATATGCATGTGCGTATATATTTTATTACTCAAATATACAATTAAGACTGATACCTAAGGCTCCCCATAATCTATACCCAAATGACTTCTAGCCCTATCTCTCTCTCATCCCCTTCATGGATCCTATGTTTCAGCTATTATTTAGTTTCTAAACAAGTTGTACAATAAGATAAAGTGCTATTTTATTAATCTCCCTTTGCATCTCTCTTTCTCTCTCTCTCTCTCTCTCTCCCTCTCTCTCTCTCTCTCTCACACACACACACAAACACACACACACACACACACACATTTTCCTTTTATTTCTCTTATCTCACTTTGATTTTTTCTCTTTTCTCTGTTTTTTTAAATCCAAACTTATTAAAAAAAAAAAAAAGAGTAGGATACAGTATATGTCTCTACTTCATCCCTCACTCTTCTATCCCTTACTATGTGTCTTCTCTTTTTAGAGTTATATATTTAGATACACACACATTCATATGTGTGTATATGATTGTATGTATATGTATATATAGTTATACATATGATATATATGTATGCATATACATTCTTTTTCTAATGCTTACTTTTAAGCTAAATACTTGATAAAAATATACACATTTTTCAATTATCAGGCATTCATTTCTTAGTTCTAATTATATATTTCTTTTCAAATTTAAAGCAATCATTTTCAATTTTCAATTATAGTTTTCATAAAAAGAAAGGAAAAGATTAAAAAGAGAGAGAAAGAAAAAAATAGAGAAAAAGATATACATAAGCCAAGTCAAACAAAACATAATTACTTATTAGTCAAGTCCAACAATAAATTGCTTATTCATTTTAATCCATTATTTTTTGTCATTCTTTGCATTTCTCTCCAAAATCTTTCAATGGGGGAAAAAAAAACTAATGACTTTTTAAATTGCCAAATACAGAGTCCTTTTCCCATCTGCAACTTTTTTTGGCTTTTTTGAATCATTTGACATTTTTAGTTAATTTCTTTCCTCCCTTTGCTCCCATTGTTATTCTTACCTTCTCTTTTGTTATTCCCTATTTTAGCAATCTCACCAACTTCAAAGGCTTTAGGTATGGACTCAAGTAAAAATACTTTCCCAAACTACCAAGACAGAACTGATTGTTCATTTCAATTCATACCCTATTTCTGGAAGTCTACAACTGAAAGTCTCAACAGAACTTCAAATTTAATTTGAATGCATCACTTTCTCTCACTCAACCATGTGGTAGTACCACCATCCTCCCAGTTAAACAAGTTTGAAACTTTAAAATCATTGTTTCTTCTTTCCTTTTCCTCATTTCTCAGATAATCAGTTGCTGAGTCTTGTCAATTCAATACCCACAATATTTTTTCTATCTCCTCCCCTCTACTCATACTGTCACCATTCTGATTCAAATTTTTATCATTTCTCCCCTATAGCTAGCTTCCTAATTGATCCTACTAACACAAGCCTCTTCATTATAATCCATCCTTTACACCACTACCTGTAATCTACTTGAAGCAACAGAATCACCATATCATTTCACTGTTTAAGGATTTTTAGTGTTTTCCTATTGCCTATGGGTCAAAATATATACTCCTTAGCTTCATATCTAAGGCTCTCTTGAGTTTGACTCTGCCCTTATTTTACAATAACTCTTTTCATTCTTTCTGTGTTTTGCCTGAATTGGATTATTCTTCCTGACCCAGCGTTGCTTTGCCTCCATGCTTTCATGAAGATTAATTTTTTCCCATTAATAGAATGAATATATTCCATATGTCCAACTGTAGAAATATATCTCTTCCTTTAAGACCAAGCTCAGGTGACATTTCTTTTATGAAACTATCTTTTCTCATGCTCCCATTCACTACCTCCCAATTACTAGCTGAAAGAGCTTGCTTTCTTATCAGACTTTCTTAGAACATTTCCTCTTGATCTTTTATTTGCTCTTATCAAACTCTACCTTGTATCAGACTGATTTATAAACATGCCGTTAGATCGTAAGGTCTGCAGAGTCAAGAACTGTTATTTATTTCATGTAGTAAAAAAAATCTCCAATGTCTAGATCAGAGCCTTGAACATAGTAGGTATTTAAATGTTTGATAAACAGTATTGAAATTGAATCAAACTGATAAGCTTCATTTACTTATTTTTCAGAAATCATTCATTCAAAATATCTTATTCCCTGGAGATGCTAGATCAATAAAATATCACGATGCTTTATTCTGCTCTGCTTAATTTTCCTTTCTTAGTATAATTCCAGAAATGATTTCTTACAGTAAATACATTTCTTCACCATTAATATTTTTGTCATTCTATTATATACCTAACAGTAAATAGAGATGGAGAAAATTCACATTTTGTCACTCATTATCTTTCCAACTAAAATGGCTTCTACTACCATTGAAAAGCTTAAAACTTCAGACAGAACTTTATTTAACATACATGGTATTTACCCCAATAATCAATCTTTTACCACAAAGATTTATCACTATTATCATTTTAGTATAAGCCTTTTTGTGAGTTATAAAAACTTTTTTTTCCTCTTTGATTTTTGGTTTCAAAATGTAGAAACTGTGATACACTCATTGATGCTGGAATACTTCAGGTTGTACCACTAATTGAGAGAGATCAAAGAGAAATGGATCTAGATAATTATGAATTATCAGCAGCACATTTCTGAGAATTTATGTCTTTAACATAACAAACACAAATATCCTTTGCTTAACAGAAATTAACAATAAAATTCCAAACCTATATCTAGTGATATGTTATTAGACTCGAAAAACAATATTTCATTGTGTGAAGATCTCCTGATGAGTATATCAGTCATCCACTGAATTACAAATCATTGGAATGGGAAGAGAATGATCAATAAGAACACACTTTATTAGATTGCTAATAAGCCATAGCTGATTGAGTGTTAGCTTTAGAATCAGGAGACCTGACTTCTAGCCTTAACTATGAGACTAACTAGCAGATAAACTCTGGGCAAATGATAATCTCTTCAAACTTCAGTTTCCTCATATATAAAATAAGACAGTTTCTAAAGTCCCCTCTGAATCTTTGATTGGTATATATTTGCTTTGGGATGTTTATAATAATATAACACTTTAAAATTTTTTAAGTGCTTTGCAAAAACTGTCCCATTTTATCTTCATAACATCCTTAGAATCTTATAGATGAGGAAACAAGTTAAGTGATTTCACAGGGTCAGAAAGCTAGAAAGTATCTGAGGCTAGATTTGAATTTGTACCTTTCTTACTTCCACATGTCATGTTCTGCCATCATATCATCTAGCCATACATATCCATATGTGGAAATTCCTTAAAGATTCCTCATTTCAATTACATGGACACTTCTTTAACAATCACAATCCTTTGTATCTCAGTAGATGTCAGTAGCTCTTGTAGAACAGTTGTAAAATTGGAATCAGGGGACTTAGGATTAAGATATTGGCTTTGCTATTATATGAATAAAATAATGAATGAATGGAAAATTATTTAGTAAATTTTTACTGTATGCAGACTACTATTTTAGGCACTGGGCTTACAAATAGAGAGGCAAGATAAGTCACTGTGTTGGACAAATTGTTTTAACTTTCTAGCCTTAAGTTTCAGAAGAAAATCAAAAGGTTGAACAAGATAGTCTGTAAAATGTTTTCATGCTCTAAATCCATGATTCTATATTTTTTTTTATTAAAAGCTTTTTATTTACAAAACATATGAGTGATTTTTCTACATTGACCTTTGCAAAAACTTTTTTTTTCCCAAGCTTTTCCCCTCCTTCCCCCCACCCCCCACCCCTGGATGACAGGTAATCTAATACATGCTAAATAGGATAAATTATATGACAAATCCAATACATGTATACATATCTACATATCTATACAGTTATCTTACTGCACAAGAAACATCAGATCTAGAAAGAGAAGAAGAAAAAAAACAACCTAAGAAGGAAAACAAAATGCATGGAAATATTCACAGAAAGCGTTAAAATGCTGTGTTGTGGTCCATACTCAGTTCCCACAGGCCTCTCTCTGGATGTATATGACTATCTTCATCGCTGAACAATAGGAACTGGTTTGAATCACATCATTGTTGAAGAGAACCATGTCCATCAGAATTGATAATCGGATAGTCTTGTTGCTGTGTATAATGTTCTCCTGGTTCTGCTGATTTCACTCAGCATCAGTTCAAGCAAGTCTCTCCAGGCCTCTCTAAAATCATCCTGCTGGTTATTTCTTACAGAACAATAATATTCCATAACATTCATATACCATAATTTATTCAGCCATTCTCCAATTGATGGGCATCCTTTCAATTTCCTTTTTCTTGCCACTACAAAAAGGGCTGCCACAAACATTTTTGCACATGTGGGTCCCTTTCCCTCCTTTAAAATCTCTTTGGGATATAGGCCCAGTAGAAACACTGCTGGGTCAAAGGGTATGCACAGTTTGATAACTTTTTGAGCATAGTTCCAAATTGCTCTCCAGAATGGTTGGATCCATTCACAGTTTCACCAACAATGTCATGATTCTATATTTTAATCAGTTGTTTTTTCCAAAAAAGAAAGAAGAAAAGAAACAAAGAAAAATTAAAAATAAAAAAAAGAATCATCTGGTAATCAGCTTTTCTAGTGAAAAGTTTCATTGAAATTAACTAGCATGACCCAAGATGGTACCTCTACTGGGCATTTCCAAGGCTTTACTCATAACCTTTCCAAAATAGTAGGATTTGATTACATTCTGATGACATGGCACTTGCAAACTCATGGCCATGCAAAATCCATAAGACCAAGAAGCATGTCTTGTCAAAACATCTAAATTTTCCATCTCCCCAGTACTTAGCACAGAATTTTACTACAGAATCTGGGCATTCAACAAGGGTTTGTTAGTTGGAATGGAATTGAAAGAAATAAGCAAGTTCAAATGATCAGAATAGCACACACACACACACACACACACACAGGAATTACCTCCAGTCTAAAATCAGGAGTGGTTTGAAGTTGCTGAAAGTACAAATTAAAGTTTTTGTACATTATTCTGTGATTTTATTACTTCAGGGACCAATTTTTTCCTAAACACATTTCAAATAAAATAATGGAAGTCAGTGGGAAAATAGGATTCACTTGACAGAAGTTTACTTTGCAGAGTTATTCTATAAAGTGACAGACACCTGTAACATGAGACTGGTTTCTAAGCTCTGGATTAGAGAATTAAACTCACTAATTTATAACTTCAGTGCTGGCTGTCATTTCTCAGTACATCACTTACAGTGATAATAGAAAAAGAAAATACTGACTTTCACTCCTAATTTTTAAAGTACTCTTTCTCTTTCCTCTTTTCCCTCCTCCAACTAGATTAGGACAATTGCACACATACTACAGTAAAGAGATTCTTTACATTGTGAATATAAGGCAATCCTCAAAGCAATAGTTAGAATATTTCAGGAAGGATTTAAGTTAAAGAAACATAACCACTTAAAAGGTCCTATTATATCATTAGTATGGGTTTTTAAAAAATCTTCTTCATAAATCTAAGATAAGGAGCTGTGACTAGACAATAGTTCCTTTAAAAAAATTTTAAAAGATCTAGAAATTTTAGTGGGCAAATCTAACGAGTCAATAGTGAGATACAACTGTCAAAAAAAACTGGAGAGTCACAGCTTTCAGTAACAAGAAGGGGTCGATTCCACTGTACTCTGCTCTTCTTAAAACACATAATTTTATGTGTTTAATTGTTAGCAGTATATTTTTAAAAGGATATGGATAAGTTGAGGAGTGTCCAAAGGAAGGCAATCAAGATAAAGATAAAGAAATGATCCTATTTGAAGACAAGTTGAAGGAACTTCAGGGCTTTACTTAGGAGAAGAGATGGTTTTGGAAATGACAGTAGGTTTCAAGATTTAAAAGGCTACTACTGCATGAAGGAGAGGTCAGACTTGCTGTTCTTGTTCCCCAAAGGTAGAAATAGGAATCCGTGACTTAAAGTCACAAAGAAAAAAATTTAGATTTTATACTAAGAATATTCTAAAGATTAGACTTATACAGAGGTTAAATAGATTGCCTTGGAAGATTTCCTCTTTTTTTTTAATTGTCCTTCAGCAAAGACAGATAATTTTAGAACATATTTGAATTGCTAGCCATTGATATTTTTTCACTTGCTTTTGCTGGATTAAAAAAAAAAAAAGTCCATGAAATTAATTAGTCTCTGACTGATCCATGAGTGGCTAGTAATATCCTACATATTCTGTTTTGTTTTTGAGATTGGATCTCTCTATTTCATCTAATAGGGTGCAAGTGCAATGGTCACACATGGTCCCATTTACACTATTGATTAGTACAATAGTTTTGACATGCTCCATTTCTGATTTGAGCTGCTTTGCCCCTCTTTAATTAACCTTGGAGCTTTCCATTCAAGTAGTATAACCATATTGGGGGAAGACTTACTACAGGTATATTGTCAAATTTGCTTCTAGCATCTACTAAGCTCTACTACACTAAAAATAACAGGCCTGCATAATTATGCCTAGTATATCTATTAAGTCATGACAAATTAGATGCTTTTATTATATTGTTAGTTTTTACCATGATAAGAGCATTGGTTTCCTTAAAAAGAAATATTCATGTATTAGAATGAATTAGACTTGTTCTGTTTGGCCCAAGAGAGCAGAGCCAGGCATAATGAGTAAAAAGTATAAAGAAAACAATTTAAGACTGATATCTGGGAGAGGAGGGTGGGAATCCTAACATTATAGTTTCAAAAGTATAATTGATTTCCTTAACTAACGAGTTTTCTCCTTGAAGGGCTTTAAGCTGAGGTTAGATGACCACTTATTGGAAATACAGTGGGATTCATGTTCATATATAGGTTACACTAGTTGGTTGTTGAAGTTCATTTTCATTTTCAAAATTCATTAATTTTGTAACCTCTAACACCCAAATAATTTATCCATTTGACCAGGTGGCTATTTTCAAAAGTCTTCTGCATATGGACACCAGAACTATGGAAGACGTATGAGCATTATGTCTCCTGAAGCATAAGGGGATACCAATAACTATTTTCTTTCCTTTCTTTATATTGAGCATTATAAATAGATTTTCTTTACTCATGTGGAAATAACTGTAGTATAGTTGTCCCTGTTAGCCAAAGAATTCCTTGATTGACGTTCTTTTGTTCCTATTGCTTTGATTATCATTGTGACAATTCACATTTTGAGTATTCCTCCTAATTTTCCTACGAAAAATCGATAGCATTCTTCATCCAGAAAACTTTTAGCCAGGATAAGGGATGCAAAATTATAGGGCTTCCTAAGCAGTGCTCAGGTAGTTCTTTGTCAATTCCAGTCATACTATAAGATGAATAAAATTGTCCAAGAATCATTTTAAGATGTTTCATTTTATCTTTCCCCCCAAGGTGATGTAGTCAAAATTAAGAAGTTAGACATAACAATAGAAATCTTGAGTCTAATCTAGAAGAAACTGGAAAGCAAAATTTTAAAATTTCATTTGCTAGTCATATCTAAGAATAACTCAAAAGTCTAGCTTGTAGCAATGTATACAGCATTCTGGTAGAAGGAGAAACAAAAGTAAATATGAGAATGTGTGCTGAAAAAAAGATATCATGGACACATATTGTTTAAACCAGTCTGTTCACTAACAGTGAGGTGAAGTTGCAGTTTATCTTTTTGGTAGATTTGATTATTTTCATATAAATAATGTATGGGCAGAAAGGGAAGAAATTTGCCAGTTTCTGATTTGAAAGCAAAACCTTTCTTGTTCTCACTAAGCATTGTTGGCTCAGCAAGTTAATTTGAATTCTCTAGAGAAGATTAAAAAAAAAAAGAGGATTTTTTTTTTTTTTTTTTTTTTTTAAGAACAGGGATTGGATCTGAAAATGTTCAGGAAACTTTTGACCTTTCCTAAAGGATTTCCAGCAAAAATCATATGTATTAAATCTGCATTCTGGAATTTATGATATTTATCTCTTTTGCACAACTACATTCTCTAAATGTGTTTCTTTGTGTCCTTTTTACTTCTTCTGGTCCATTTCTTTGTTTGATTTTTTTTAAAACTATTGATTTCTAGCTCCATACTTGGACATTAATCATACAAAATCCTCAGCTTAATATTTAATACCTTTCATAAATTAACTCCTTTCTAAGACATTTAACATCAGTCCCCATCATGCACTTTACATTCCAGCCAAATGAAATCAGTCTACCTGCTGATCCCTAAACTAAGTATTTTTTCATTTGACTTGATGCCTTTGCATTGGCTGTTCCCCATTTTTGGAAAGCCCTCTCTCTTTATTTCTACTAGTTAAAATTGATTTCTTTCACTTATTTGCGACCTCTTAAAGACTCTACTCTTCCTCAAATCCTAGTCAAATTATCATAAATACAATTGTATATTTATATGTTCTATCTATCCAGTAGAAAGTAAAACCCTTAAGAGCAGGTATCATTTTCCTTTTTTGTTTTTATATTCTAATAATATAGAAGAATGTCTTATTACATAGTAGGTCCTTAAGAACTTCTTGATTTATTTGGTTTAGATAAGGTCAAACAAACTGAATTTAAGAAAGTTGTTTCATCTCTATAGAACTTCACTTTCCTCATGGTTAATATGAAGGAGTTAGTTAGATTAAATTATTTTATAGTCCTTTTCATTTCTAAAGTATGATGATAAATACAAGTATGTGTTCTTTTTTTCTATTTTCTTGTAATTCATGTAATAAATCAAAAGAGAGA
This sequence comes from Myrmecobius fasciatus, assembly GCA_023553655.1. Classification (NCBI taxonomy): domain Eukaryota; kingdom Metazoa; phylum Chordata; class Mammalia; order Dasyuromorphia; family Myrmecobiidae; genus Myrmecobius; species Myrmecobius fasciatus. The sequence continues at coordinate 202,573 of JAJPUD010002807.1, read as the reverse complement.
AAGGAGAGAGAGAGAAACATGTTGGCGTGAATAATACAACACATTTAGATATATTTAGTCTAATTTGGCTTATCTGGTTCATTGAATTCTGAGCTGAGCAATTCATTGAAAAGCAAGGGGATGAATTGACAGATCCCATTCAGCCTGGTGACTGGAAAATGAAATTTTCTGAATTAATCTAAATAAGAGTAGTATCCTATAGAAGTGCTATACCTATGAGCAATTGGCCTCCAACCAGTCTCATTTCTCATTAATTTTTAAATTAGAATAAAGAGAACCATTTATAAATTGAATATGAAATCAGAAGCTGTATCATGAGTAAATGGGGAGCCAAAAGCAAACTAGAATTTTAGTATGTTATGTTAACAATTGACAGGAAGAAAACATTCTTTCAGTAAACACATATTAGAATACTTATGTAAAAAGTTCTATTCTTGGCACTAGAAGGAATATAAAGAATAATAATAAAATAGTTCTTCCTTCAAAGAGCTATACTGATAAGAAAGAAGAAATATACAAATAATATTATATAAGGCATAAAATGGTGAATTCTGTGCATTGTAGGTATCTTATCTGAGCTACAACTCCACTGATTCTTGTGAAATCAACTGATTCTAAGCACAGACTGTACTCTATGCCTGAAATTTTCTTCTCTTTACCTCTACTTCTATGAATTCCTAAATTGCTTCAAGACTTTGCTCAAATGCTACCATCTATAGGATGTCTTTTATGATCCTCCATTTTCTAGTGTTCCTCCCCCACAAAAAGACTTTTTAAAAAAAATTTACTCTACACATAATTTGTATTCATTTATCTGTGTACATGTTCTTTCCCAGGTTGAGTCAGATGTAAACACTGTCCTACCTCAGACACTTCACAATCACAAAACTTTCAATATTTAAATTCTGTATGTATCTGTATAAATGACTAATCAATAGAATATTGATTACATATTTCCAAATTTCTCTACTTCAACAGAGTCCAAGTTCAGGGACTATTCTATTCCTGTTCCCAGTATCTATATAACATATAAACTTAATGAAATAAATACAAAAGACATAGTTGCTATGGAATTGTGGAGGAGGAGAGTTAAATTTCCTATATTTGGATGAGCAAAAGATTCATGGGTAGAAGTATATAATCTTAAAGTGTTATATTTAAGTATATTTTAATATTTTAAGGTTTGGGGGCAGGGGAGATAAGTTCACAATGTTCTGCTTCTCACCTGAGTTATTGCAATTACTTCCTAACTGGCATTCCTACACTAACACTCTTCCAACTCTAATAGATTCTTCATATTGCCACCAAAGTAATTGTCTTTTTATGCCGAACATGCTGGTTAGAATCATAGAAACACAAAAATTTAGAGCTGGAAGAAACCTTAGTGTCAAAGCTTCTTGTTTTAAAAGTGAGGAACAGTCTTGGAAGATGATATGACTTGCTTTGGCTCACGCATCTGAGAGAGTAGAGGAGCAAGAACTAGAACCCAATCAAGTCCCTTGATTATCAGTCCAGTGGAACAATTTATATGATCAAACCTTAGGGACAGTTTTTTGTTTTTGTTTTTGTTTTGCTTTTTCTGAGGCAATTGGGGTTAAGTGACTTGCCTAGGGTCACACAGCTAGGGCGTGTCTGAGACCAGATTTGAACTCAGGTCCTCCTGACTTCAGGGCTGGTGCTCTAACCACTGCGCCACCTAGCTGCCCCTGTTTTTGTTTTTAAAGCAATTCATTTTGTACATTGCTAAAAACACACATTTCCTAACAGAGAAAAAATGTTCATGTACTATGAAAGATTATAATAAAATTGAGCTTCAATTACTTAACTTTTTGCTTTAAAAATTATAATAGTTCCTCACTACACTTCAGAAAAGTCACTGCCAGATAAGTGGAAAATGGACTTTAGTGTGAAGAGACTTGTGATCTAGGCATGCATGATATATTAATGTTTTGTTTATTATTTTCAATTCCTTTTGTTCTTTGTTTTTTTTTGACAGCAAGAATATCAGAATATGGATCTGTTTTAAATACCCCCTCTCTCCCAAAAAGCCACATTGAATTTATTCAATTATTTCTAATGTTTGTAAGAAATGTCATAATACTTATTTACTTTCCTGCAAAAGATATTCTCCATCTTTTTCCTCAGATAAGGAAAAATTAGATGTTCTAAGAGGATTACATTACTCTCTAATGCAAAAAAAAAAACCTTCTAAAGTAAAATCTTTGTACACTGGCTAGCAGATGCTAGGAGCACAGCCTATTTTTAGAATAATTTTAGGCTCACTACAGAAAACAGTTGAGTGCATTTTCATAAAGTCCTCCAGTTTCCATGGCAAATGGGACCATTATTTCTGCGGAAGCTGATGGCTTTTACTTACACTTTCCAAATACTTTTCATATTGTGCCAAAATCTCAAGTCAATCCCAAAACAAGTACACCAGTGCCCTATTGTTAAAAGCAGTTTTTAAGTAGAAATGTACAGCAGGTCAGATTGACCTGCCATTCTGTCCTGTGGTGAGCACTGCATAACACACCATAGTCAAATGACACACATACATCTTCCATTCAAACAATGAAGACTTCTAAAAACCATAAAGCACTTCAAAAAGGTGAAAAGGTAAAACAATTATTTTCAACATTCTTCATGTAAAAAAAAAGTTACTTAAAGGGCAAATTTTCAGATTCCCTGGAAATGAGTAGGACTTTAGTTCACTCTTCTATAACATAGCATGTATTGTATATATTAACATGCTTTTAAAAATCTTTTCAATTTTGCAAGTTCCACTTTATTCTATGATGAGTTGGTGACATGTCTTCTTTAAACACTTGTAGAATTTTTAATATTTAACATTAAATATGTTTTAATATGCAACTAAGACTAATAAAATATCTGCATTGGGTTTCTATGGTGTTTCTTCATTTAAAAAACCCCTTCGGATATATGCAGTCTGGAAATAGGATGAAAGCTACATCTATTAGGTAAGTATAATTTTTATTTCCTTTTTGATTTTCTCTAGGATATAGGACTAAAAAATTGCATATAGTAATTTAAATAATAATGTATTCATCAAAACAAAAGTCACTGAATTTAGTAATAAATGAATTAAAGTTAATTCTAAATTAGCAAATATATCAAATGCCTGCTCAATAAATATCTATCTATATCTATATCTATTTCTATAAGAATAAGAACTTTTCAACTAAAGTCAATAAGCATAAAATATGTACTAAGCATTGAATTTGACCAACTAACAGGATTAAAGTACCAAGCCTTTGTTCTGAATTTGAAGTAATCTTCTTTTGGAAAAGATGGCATCCTCAATATCATCATATTTAGGATGCTGATACTGTCTCCTCAAGGGAGTATATAAAAGACTTTTGCCTTAGGCATTTGTTGACCCATTGACACAATAATATGGAAATGATTCTTTGATTAGAAATTAAATTGAAATTAAAATTAATCTTACATTGAGGGTTTCTGATAGGTCTACTGCTTATTGTCTATATTAACATACCCTCCCATCATTTCTCAAATCTTTTAGCCCCAGAATTGGAAGACATGGAAAAGCAAGACTAGAATAGTAAATTCTGAAGTAGTGATCACTCAGAAAAGAAATTCTTGAATTAAGCCTGCTGGAGAAAAGGAAAGGTTCCTGGACAGTGCTTTGGTTGAGGTTAAGAGTGGGTGAGGGAGTTAGAAGAAGGGATGTCAAACCAAACTTTGAGAATCTGTTGTTCAGTCAGATTTAAAGAAAAGTATGAAAGATACTGTATGCATTTCTAGAAGTGTGAGGAAGAAATGTTCATTTTAGATGAGAAAATTAAGGAAGTTTTCATGGATTCATACCTGAATCAGGTCTGGAAAGACAGGAAGAATATCAATAAGTAGATGTTGGACGAGGATTTAAATGCTATGCAGTATTAGCAGCCAACCACAATTTATTGATGCATGATGAGCATAAGTACTTTTTGACCATGAAGATAATTGTACCTTAACTGTTAAAGAGAATAAAAAGAAATTATGTGAAGAATCTTATAAGATGCACAAAATTTTGTCAATATATACTTTTATACTTAGGTACTTAAAGGTAAAAGTTGTCAAGATTTTTTTAATGTTGAAAAATATCATTCAGGTTTGAGAAACAAGAGTGAAAATGCTAAATCAATAAGTATAAATTATCTGCTATGTTTCAGACACTGTGCTGAACATTAGGATTCAAAGAAGGGGAAAAAATGCCCCACCTTGTCTTACAATTTGAAGGGGGATACAACATGCAAATAGCCAAGATGTACATAATAGTGATGTGACTAATATAGACACCAGATGGTGATGGTAGGCTCCAAAAGTTGGGGATCAGTCATTGAAGAATTCATAGTGGCCATTCTCTTTGGCAAAAAGTAAGCTTATTTAGGGGAAGAAATTACAGATAAGATAAGAGAGACAATAGATACCAGCAATGATACATATGAAATAAAACTGGAAGAGCATAGAAAGGGTCTTTAATAATTAAAAATGAAAAAGACCAATGGCTTAATGGAATTTACAATTACCCAGGAGGAAGGGAACATTCCATGAGATTGGGGCATACCCTTAGTTGGCAGGCTAAATCCTGAAAGGGATTTAGCACACTAAAAGAGTTAGTTAGCTGTAAGTGGGGACAGAAGCATAGTGGAGTTAGGAGAAATATTATGTGGCATGGGGGAGGAATAAAGAGAAAGAAGTCACAGGATAGAGTGCCAGTGGTAAACTGATCCAAAGGAGGGTCATGGGCCTTCATGGCAAAGCCATGGGCCATAAGTTGTTTTATAGGGAAAATTTTGCCTCAGGAAGTTAACAATTTGGATTTCTGTTTGGATTACTTCCAAAGGGTGGGTCCACAGAACTAAATTGATCTCAATTATCAGAGCCTTCTTCCTGCTTGCCCCAGGGAATAATTTTTATCAATTCTTCAGTTTCTCTCCGCTAACCACATCCACCATTAAGGATCTCATCAATAGCTTGTAAATGACTGGGGCACTTCATAGCTGTGTATTATAAATATTATCCTCTAGAAAAGGGTCAAAAGATTACCAGAGATGGCAGACAATGAACAACATCATAAAAGAAAAAAAAAATGACATTGACTACATGTTGTTATGTTGTTCATGAGTTTTAGTCAGATCGGCTTCTTTGTGACCCTATTTAGGGCTTTCATTTCCTCAACAGCTGATTACATATTAATTGAGAGAAATGACTAGTTACTTATATGGGATTTAATCTGATAGTCAATAGACATTTTCACTCTTACTATGTAAGTAGTAAGCCTACCTTTCTCCCTTTTCCTCCTCCTCTCCCTTTCCCTCCCTCTTTCTCTCTTTTCCTCTCACTCTCTTTTTCCATCTCTCTGTCTCTTTCTCTCTCTGTCTCTCTCGTTGTCTGTCTCTGTTTCTCTGTCTGTCTCTGTCTGTCTGTCTGTCTCTGTCTGTGTGTGTGTGTGTGTGTGTGTGTGTGTGTTTCTGTCTCTCTCTCTCACTGTTTCCTAGCACCCCCGACACTAACAGTCGTTGCCCTGAAGAAGCATCATTTTAATAATGGAGATACTATGTATATGATGAGAACTGTATTCAAAGAAGAAGAAAATCTGAAAAGGATTAGTAGCTGGTGACACCAGGAAAGGCTTTGTGAAGAAGGTGAGATTTGAGGTAAATCATGAAAGAAAAAACCTGAAAAATTAAAGGTAGAAATCAAGAAACAGATCATGAATTTCAAAGGAAATTGCTATTGTAAAGACATGGAGACTGTAGGTAGACAGTTATTTGAGAAATACCAAGTTAAGCCAGTATAGCCCTATCTTGAGTGGAAAGAAGGAAATAAGGTATAAGAAGGCAGGAAATGTAGGAAAGGGCCATAGTCACATAAGAGTCAGAATCGGTTATTTGTGGCATCTGACCAGGGACCACTTAAAGCAAATCTCAGAATCAAATTAGGTAAAAAACTAAAGACAGTGCAGACAATTGCAGCAATGTAACTTGGTCAATTCAAAAGAGACTTGACACCACAAAGTGGGGAATGGAAATGGGCAATGATGATAATCTTAATTAGCATCATTTTCTGCCAAATTTTAAAGAGACTAAAATAACCCAGATGCTTCCTTAGCCAGAAAAGACAATCAATTTTCCAAATAGAAATAAATGGCAGTAAAGACAAGAGTCTAGAAAACAAATTCATTTGTAAAACTCTGAAGAAGAATGGTTGAAGATTATGAGCATTATTGTCTTAGAAAATAGTAAAAAACAATAAAAGCAAAAACAATTCTAAAGAAAAATTGGCTGGAAACCCAAATGATCCAAGTCATCCCAGAGCACTTAGGTATAAAATTCACAGAACAAATAGAAAAAAAATGAAATAAATTTCTAAAACCATCCATTTTCATTATCAGAAGATACTGTTCTAGGATCAGAAGAGCCACAATATTGACATTCAGGCCCTAGGTTATAATACCTCAATCCGTAAAGTGCCATATGAAGGACTTGAGAAGACATAATTGGAGGGAAAGTTAGGTTAACTCATATACATACTATAGAAATCTGTAGAGGAGTTAACATTCTGAAAACACTGAAGTATCACTTTACCAGATATCTCAAGGAAGCAAAGATGTAAAAATAAATCATCAAAATCACAGGAGATCTTAATACATCAAACAGGAAATTGAAAAAATATCAATAGCTACAGACTCATATGCCTACATTTTCATATTTATAACATCTTTGTGAATCACAGTATTTTAGTTGCAAGAAATATATCTGTCATCTGGACCAACAACATATCAGAAAAGGAATCTCTGCACAATAGTTTTTGATGAAAATGTGAAAAAAAAGGCAATTTTTCAGGAGCAATTTTCTATTGCAATTCATATCTTTATAGGAGTCAGTCACACAATTACATTAAAAGTACAGGAAACACAAAACCTTATTGAGTTGCTATATAATATAATTATCTATTATGCATGGTATAAGTGATATATAAATATAATATATTGTACACTGTTGTATATGACATTTATAAAACATGACTCAGTAGAACAAACATAGCTTCTCTTCCAACAAGTTCATGAAGGTGCTAGCATCATATGAAATCCTTCTAACAAATCAATCAGCTAACTAATAATGTTAAGCATGGGATAAAATAGGAGACAAATATTCATCAAAGATCTTCAGAATGAAAATAAAAATCTATCTTGCAAAAGCTCTAAGTGAAATAGGGATCCCTGTAGATTTTGAGGTTCTTTGAAGGTTTCTATTTGCAGGAGATGTGCTCTAAACTGCATGAAGCCCCTAAATGTTACATGATCTCCTGAGAGTCATTTTTATAACAAAGAAAGAGATCTAATAATCAATAAAGAAAAAACTCAATGAAAAATGCTTATTGTCAAGATTATGGCATAAAGTCACAAGACCTGTTCAGTGATTAATTGCATCAGGAGATAATATATATATTTGAACATCTATTGCAGATGGAAAATTCTAACTTCTATTATTGTCACTAATAAGGCAAATTTTTATAGAATCATTTCTTAAAATAAAATGTCATTAGTTTATGAGCTACTTGAGAACAGAGATTGTCTTTTGCCACTTTTTGTATTTCCAGTGCTTTACACAGTGTCTGGCATATAGCAATGCTTAATAAATGCATCATGACTGCCTTATTGTTTTATCTCCCCAAATTAACTACCAAAATACCCAATTTCATAAACTTAAAAGACAGTGGTGAGCCCACTCCTTTTTCCTTGGTCTTTTTCTTCTTCCTTGCTCTACCATTATCCTTGCCTCTGGTACCTGCCGAAATACCAACAATCACTGCAATAATACTGTAGAGGACAAATTGGTCTTAAGTAGAAAATATACAAGTTTTACCAGTCCATAAAATAATCTATCTAGGGAAATACTGCTCAAGCCCCATATCTCTTTCCAAAGATAAGACCACAATCAAGCCCAATGCTCTTGGGTCCCCTTTAGGAATCCAATCCAGTGATCAACAAACTCTTAGGAATATTTTTTCTTTATGTTCAATCTAAATGATTAAGAAATTCAGCAGGAAGCCCTTAGTAAGTTAGACAGTACTTACTTAGTAAGTAAGATAGTAAGTTGAAGTCTACATATTTAGATCTGGGAGTCAAACACAGGAAAGAATAAAGGCAGATAGGTCTTCAGTGAATAGAGTACTGAATTTGAATTCAGGAAGACTTGAATTCAAATCTTCCCTCAGACACTCATTAGGTGTGTGACATGAGATAAGTTACTTAGTCTCTGTGTCTCAGTTTCTTCATCTGTAAAATGGTTATAACAACAGCCCATGCCTCCCAGTATTTTCATAAGGATAAAATGAGATATGTGTATGCTTCACAAGCCTCAAAATGATAAAAAAATGCTATTATTATTAATCTACAAAATTAATGAAGTCACCAAATGAGAGTATAGGAACCATGACAAGGACCAGTTCTGGAGAACATCCACACTTTGGGTGAGGGATATACATGATGATCCTGGCAAGGAAAATGAGAGAGAACATCCAGACAGGCTGGAAAAAAATTAAGAGAGAGAAATAACAAGAAGATCCAGAGCAAAGAAAATACTGAGGAGGTCATGATGAAATCCTCCATGGAAGCTAATAACTATAAACCAATCAATAGTTCCTTGACAGTTTCTTTAGGAAAATCCTAAATTTGGGGATGACTCAAGTTTGAAAAATAAGAATGATTCTCAAAAAAGCCAACAAATTCTAAACCTTTAAGATCATTGCTTTTAAAAGAATGCTAGTAAGGGCAGCTAGGTGGTGCAATAGATAGAGTACCAGCCCTGAAGTCAGGAAGACCTGAGTTCAAATCTGGCCTCAGACATTTAATACTTCCTAGCTGTGTGACTCTGGGCAAGTCACTTAACCCCAATTGCCTCAGCAAAAAATAAAAGAATGCTAGTAAATATAGTTTCATTCATTTTTACAGATACAACTGAAATTGTCTGTTGTATAAGGATAAAAGTTGTGTCAGCTATAGAATGCATTCAATTTAATACATATTAAGCTTAATAAATATAGATAGACATTTTATGAGACAAAAGAACAGTAAGCTAATGAAAAATGTATATTTCACATTGATTTTCTCTAATCATGAGTGCAAAATCAAAACTGGATTTTTCTACCAAGTGGAATATTTTAAGAATTAATAGGATATTAATGGCTATATTCTCCAAAGCAGTGTCCTAATAGAAGTGTGCTGGTAACTTTCAAAATTTCCTATTTTTACCATCAGGGAATAGTGTAGGCACTACAAAAACTGGACAAAATATACAGAGTGCCTTGAGTTCCTCAAAAAAGGAAGATATCATTATAGAAAGATGTCTTAGAAAAACTGATTGACATGCTAGTACTATACAGTCTATGCATTAGCAAATATATCAGGTTTTTTAAAAGTATATTTAATGATTCTACTCTAGTTGAAGAGCTACATTAAAATCAACGGAGCAATTTGCAATAGTTTCAAGGAGATGCTACTAAAAGAGATGACAAGCAAATTACAAATTTACAGAGGTTTCCTAAGGGTACAACTGCTTGCTAATTTGGTCACGCATTGGGTCTGAGTTCCTAATCTAACAAGTCAGTTAATGCAAATGCCATGTAAAAATAAAACATGTTCAAGATGTACACATAGTTACTTCAATTTCTGATATTTTATCAATATATCATCCTAATAGACCTAGTGGCAAACCTTACCTTAAAATCATTTCATTTCTCTGTTATCAGCCAAAGCAGCCTAACTTCAAGTTTCCGCTTTCCAGTTTTCCTAACAGTGGGAGGGAATTTCCTCTAAAAGCCTTATCTGTTTGAACCATAACCTCTGCACCAATTTCTGGTTCACTGACAAATCACACTCCTGTAATCTCTGTCCATAAAAATTTTTAATAAACATGCATTTTTAACCACCAAAACTTTAAGCAATGGTTCTACAAATGTTATTTTTTACATTCATTCAAAACATGAGGCAAAACTTTCCCTTGAAGACTAAACTGCTAATTCTCAAGGAGTATTTATAGCTATGTTCCTAAATCTCCATCAAAAATTTCTAGGATACACAAGGTAGAGTCAATCAGTTATGTTATATTTGGCTATCTTTGAATATTTTAAATGGAATTATATCTAGCAATGATCAAGATCCCTAGGAGGACAGATGCAAACTTTTATCTTAAGAATGACTTTTTAAAAATATATTAAATATATTATTTACTATATTACAATTTAATTTTCAAATCAATAATAATATTAGAAAAGATCTTATGAATAAAGTGCATATGTTTTTATTAAATTATGCCTGATATTTATATTCTCTTCAAATTCTCTAAACTAAGGCATATATACAAAGCAGTATATGTTTAATTTTTTAAAAGCAAAATGGAACTCAAGTTTTAAAATGCATATGTACACCTAGATAAATGTTTTATATTTTTTCAAGGACCACACAGAGTTTAGATATTAAAACTGTATTTCGATCATAATAGAATGACACTTAAAGACTCTATTCAAGAAATACTAGGATAATTCAAAATGTGAAATAATTCAAAAATCAATGTTAGTGTTTAAAAAAAAAGAATCTTGGAGATAACAGAGAGCAATAAGTTCCTTGTTTGATAGGCATAATAAAATCATAAAAAGGTCAAGTTTAATGACTATAAATAAGCTACAAAGGCCTACAATATGAAACTACAATGAAAGTAAAAATTAACAAGACTCAAAAACTCTCTGCTAAGAGTAGTGAAATTAGTAACAGATAGCATTTTAAATATAGCCAACAAAAAAAAAATCACATTTCAATGCAAGGAAAAACCATCATTATCTGGATCAAATTTCCTTCAAAAGAAAAATAAGCAACATAAAGAAAATAATTTTTCACAATTCATTGGATAACTAGGAATAAAGTATGACACATTTCATTAAAATAAATTGAATCAGAAGGCAATGTGACATAATGGATAAAAGAACAATCTTAGAATAAGGAGTATCTGAGTTAAGGACCTGCCTCTCACAATTATTAATCATGTGACCATAAGCAAATCATTTAATACCTTAATAGCCCTAGTCAATTCTCTAATGCTATAAATTAAAGAGACCTTTCCCAATCTTCATTCACTAGTGGAAAAAATTCTCATACTGCACATTGTCTTCACCACTGAAAGCTCAGTGCAGGGACAAAAATAAGATTTCAGTGCACCCTATTATAAAGTTTAATGAAATTTATTTTTAAAGTAATTTTATTTCACATCTAAGTCTCATAAATCAAGTACCTCAGTATCATAAATCAAGGCAAAATGCTAACTCTAGTCTCATTTAATATTTTTTAATTTTAAAATAAAATCATCCAGACCTGTGGTTTAATTGGTATAGGGAATACTCAGAGAGAAAACTCTAGCCTCCAATGCAGATGAGTAACATCTTTGTAACATACAGTCTTAAAAAGTTACTTGGGATTAGAGAGGTGACTTGTCTAGTCTAATACAAATAGTACATCAAAAGTCAAACTTAAAATTAGATATTAAGATCTTAAGAACCTGTGATATAAAGGTAAATTATTATTATATTCTTTAAAACATCACATTCATGAAAATTAATTTTTCAAAATTTATTTCTAAATTATATGTAACTATTTGGATATATAAAACTGATGTCATTTTTTCATAATTTTACAAATTTGTTTTTATTCTTTAAATTTTCTATTTTAATGAAAAAAAGTATTAGCTCATTCACTAAAGCAATCAAAATCACAGATAAAGACAGAATCTCTGTCTCTCTTATATAAATACACACACACACACACACAATTCCCTTGCATATCTAAAAATTAGAAAAACTAAAACTAAATTCAGAGCATCTTCCCTATATTTATACTAACAACAGATGGCTAGTAAAGGAAGGAGGGGGACTGGGGTTGACTACAGAACTGATCCAAAATAGTCTCAATTAAAGCCCTTCCAGTGTGGAGATTTTTGGTATAATCTGTATACCTGTTACCAACTACTGATATCCTTTCAATATCATTATGTGTTGACCTATGAACACATAGGAACCAGCTGGCTTGTACCCTCTCAGTTTGCTACTTTTTCATTCCCTGCAACAATACAAAGACTATAAATTCATTCTTTAATGGGGATATTTTTTGCCATTATCTTAAGGTAGGCTCTTTTCCCCATCTGTGTTAAGACATTGAGGCCAGTATTGTTTAACACAGCTTATCTCCTGCAGTGCTGATGGACAAATTTACATCCTGTGTGAATGAGTTCTCTCACAGGGTAACATAGGATGTGAATCTGGCCCTGAGAACATAAGCCAAGTGCATCTCTATTGTGCCACATGTCTAAACAAGGGTCGATTCTGGATTGTTTTCATGCCTTCTATCTGTTTGGCAATATTGTTTTTAGACAAGGGATTCAGAAAAATTTCCAAATATCAACTTCAAAAAAATTAGTCTCTGGCTCTGAATGCCTTGTGGCAGTTAAACCTTATTTTTGAAGCTCTAAGAAATATAAACATAGATTATTTCACAAGAAGGAAGAATCTCAGCCCTGACCCTTTTCCAGCATAGTTGTCTCAGACTAAGCAAAAGGTGTTAATGGAGATAATAAGATACATATGTCTCAGAATCCATCCAACACTGTTGGAAGGCAGGGAAATTGCTGTCCAATCTTTGCTTCCACACTAGAATGATGGTGAGTCTACACAGCTAAAATAAAAGGATTCATGTTTCAAGTAATCAGTATCTTGCCATGTTTCTGAATTAATGTGGAGGACAAATAATACATAACTTATTACAAATTCACTAGGATAAAAGACTAGAGAGTAGAAGCCTGGAGTAGAGAAGGGGGAAAGGGAGAGGTTCAGATAGGTCCAGGATACCTGTTTTTGCCCCAATTTCACCAAAGATTAACTCTACCATCTTATATAAATCAATTTCTCTGCATCTGTTTTCACAGATTTTCCTACCCTCTTCCCCTTACCATTACTTTCACTTTCTGCTACTTTTCTAAATTCTAAGTACAAAAGACTCAGTTAAGGATCATTGAATGAATAAATATGGTTATTCTTACACTATTTCCAAATTTCATTTGGGTAGCAGTGACAAGATGGTACTGGGACAATTTTGAAAAGTAAGATCAGATGAAAAGAAATATCTTATTCAGATCATATTGTTCAATCATTTCAGTCATGTGTGACATGATCCTATTTGGGACTTTCTTGGTAAAGATACTGGAGGGGTTTGCCATTTTCTTTCCAGCTCATTTCACAGATGAGGAAACTGAGGCAAATAGCATTAAGTGGCTTGCCCAGTGTGACACTGCAAGTAAGCATCTGATACTAGATTTGAACACAGATATTCTTGACTTCAGGCCTGGGATTCTATCCACTGTACCATTTAGCTGTCTAGTGTAGTCATAAAGGGATGCTTTCTTTCCCAGGGAATCTCAGCTTTTGCTTCTCCCTGTACCCCTAATAGTCAAGAAGGCAAAAGCAACCTAGAATAGGGACACCAAGCCAACAGGATCTTGGGGTGGCGTTTGGGTACAGCTGTGATTCAGGCCTCCAAAAACTGAAAGGTGAGATATGAGGACAGAAATAAATATGGGAAGAGAATTTTCCATCCAGGAAGAAAATTCCCCACTTTCCTTCCCGAAGGAGTCAATGCCCTGGGGAAAAATATATATCCAATAGTAATTATATATATATACATATATATGCATATATATATGTATATATATAGTCTTCTATTAAGAGATAGGTTATGAAAATAAAAATAAATGTGTTCAACTGGCTGAAAGAATATAAAAGATATTGAGTAATTAAATCTGTAGAAAGAATAAGTTAGTTGTACTATTACTTAAATAGACACATCATTTCTCTAACTTCCTATGAAACTTCTTCTGAAGGATCTTCTATTATGAATAGAATGGAAAAACAGAGCTCCACAATCAACTATTCCAAATTGTCCTTACTGCCTAAGACAATCTATGGCAAAACCATATGACAGATATGCTCCATAAAACCTTCCAACATCTTCCTTGTTGAAATACAGAGAGAGACAGAGAGACACAGAGAGAGAGAGAGAGACAGAGACAGAGACAGAGAGACAGAGACAGAGAGACAGAGACAGACAGACAGAGATGGGGGAGGGAGTTGTAATAGAGTATACTAGTGGAAATATGAAAATTTCACATAGAGTTGTTCCACTTCTCCAGTTAACCATGACAGTAAGCAAATCTAAATGGCTTCTCAGTTCCATGACTCATTTCTGACTCAGCTTAATTTTTAGTTATACAGGGTGGAGTAAAGAAGAAGAATATACAGATTGTCTGGTCTACATCCTGGGAAGTAATCAGAATAATATTTTTAATAAAAGCAAGTGAAGGAAGGAAGGATGAAAGGAAGAAATGAAGAAAGAATGGAAGGAAAGAAGGAAGGAAGGATGGAAGGAAGGAAGGAAAGAAGGAAGGAAGGAAGGAAGGAAAGGAAAAAAGGAAGGGAAGGAAAGAAGGAAGGAAGAAAAGAGGGGAGGAAGACAGAAATAGCATAGGAATGAAAGGCAATTTCCCTTGATCATTGGAATGCTCTTAAATTTCAAATCCTTCCACCATATTCTTGCCACCAACAGAAATATGCCTCCTGCATATTTCTTCTCCCCATCCCTATCCCTCTGTCCAATTGGACTGAAATTATATTGGACTAGTCCAGCATATCCAAGTATATCCAGTAGCTATGCTAGTCTTAGATTGATATTCAAACCTATCTCATTAGTTACATGAGACCAGAAATCTCAGACATTCAGGAAATATCCTGTGTGACTTTCACACCCCCATATCACCCAAAAGGTCATACAGGCAGGGCCTGACATGTAGAGCAACTAGCCTTGCATGTCACCCACCATCTGTGCTTACCTCATTGAAGAAATTTCAGAAAAATGCCAAGGATTTGCTCTTGATTTGCAGAGCCAAAATTATAACCAGGGATAGTGACCAAAAGCATTAATCTGCTTCTTTTTTGGGGGGTAAAGGGCAGATCATGACTGTCAGAAATTCCAATTACTATATCAATGACTTAAAATAAAAGGGTCATTTGAAAAAAAAACTGTTAAAAATGTAAACTGCCTATAAAAATGTGACCATAGGTTTCCTCTTGCTAAATATTCAAGTTGTAAAAGTATGAAAAGGTATAAAATTATTATTTTGGTCAATCATTATTCTAGAGAAATGCACTTTCTATGACAACCCCCAGATTATTTGGGTCATCCAGATTATCCTGGAGTTACGACCACTTGAGTCAACAGTGACCCACTGACACTTACTTGATGTCAGCATTTTCTCCTGGACAAAAAGTGATTCACTTCTAACTCATGGTCAAAGTGGGGAATCTTTTTTTTCCCTTAAATCATGCCTTAAATAGTAATGCTGGAATCTATCTATAAACCAGCTGAAATGAATCTTTTGTAGGCTGCTGCTTAACACTGGACATTTATTAAAAGACAACACAAAATTATTTGTCACATCCTTATGTAGGAGAAGAGGCCCTAATCAATGAAATAATCTTAAATTTGTTTTTTATTTCAGTTATTGAGGGGTAATTATATTGTTATAAAAATATAAATTGTCATACTTCTTTATTGTCAATGGCCACACATGAAAAGATGAGTTCTGGCATGCCACAAGGACTAATATTACCATTTATGAAATATTGACTTTTCTGTATCTGTTTCTTCATCTGTAAAATGATATCAGGATGGGTGAAATCAAATAAGAAAATCAAACAGTTAGTACATGCACATATAAAATATGATTAATCTAGAAAAGACAATGGGAAGACAATTATGTTAAAGAGAAATAAAATTTATTTTGTTTTGTCTCAGAGGAGAGAATTAGGGCTCATGAGTGTCAACATTGGAAGGCAGATTTTAGTATTCTTTTTATGTTAACAAAAATTAAACTTTCTAGTAATTAAAAATCTCCAAAAAAAATTCCTCCAAAATGGGGAATTTTAGGGGATACTAAGTTCATTATTGGAGGGCTATCTAGTCTCTACTTAGAAATGTTGTAAAGAGAATTTATTCTTTAGACTAAATGATCATTGAAACATCTTCCATAGCTAAAATTTTGTATGTGTGATAAATTCCTGTGTTAAAAGAAACAGTATTCCAATGGCAACCAGAAGTTCCCCTGTAAGAATATAGGATATTTTTGTTTGCTTTGTTTTGTTTTGTTTTCCTTTCTGATTCAATTTCTTGAAAGTTTCTTCTGGAGAAGGTACAAAGAAGTGCTGGAACAAGAACTTTTGAATTAATGGGGTATTCATTTCTGCCTGGGCCTTTAGTAATAATGGAAGTCTAGAGATGATTTATTGATAAATGGCAAATAAGGCATAGCCTCTGGATAGCAACAGGTTTCTGGGTCAGAAGGACTTCAAGCCCATTTCTTTAGAACAATATATGTCTGGTTCTTTCTCCCCTTCCTTACCAATCCAATGATGATAACTGCTTTTCCTTCTGAGTCTTAGCAATTGGTTGTACACCAATGCTATCAAGTTCTTGTTACAATCCAAAATGGAAATGCAGACTTTCTGAACTCCTAGTCAATAAGATTCAGTTCAAGGCAAGGAATAGGAAAGAAGTTGCGAAGGAGGAAGGGGGTTGAGAAAGTAGAATCTCTATTGTGACAAGCAAGAGACCTTAAAAGGGATTATGTTAAAGAAAAAAGACAGGAAAAATGGATAGGACTTTTGGAATAGTGTGATAGTTAAAAGTAATATGGCAGGGGCAGCTAGGTGGCGCAGTGGATAGAGCACCAGCCCTGAAGTCAGGAAGACCTGAGTTCAAATCTGGTCTCAGTCACGTAACAGCTGTGTGACCCTGGGCAAGTCACTTAACCCCAATTGCCTCAGCAAAAAAAAAAAAAAGTAATATGGCAGCTAGGAAGACCCCAACTAGGTAACTCAGACAAAAATATCACAGGTACTATGTACTACAGATTTAATACACCCCCATGAGATTAAATTCACTCACTACTATAGCTAATAATGCTCCATTGTTTATTTTTTTTCTAATTGATTGGGTTAAAATTAACACAAAGTAAAGACTTTAAATGAAAGAATGAGAAATATAGTAATATAAACACTTCCCCATAAACTTGAGACACACTTTGTCATAAATTTGCAAACTGGTTATGAGAAGAATGAACACACAGAGAGAACATTTTTTGGAAAGACACCTAATATCTCTCTGGTGTGTAGGGTTATTGAAGTAAGCTGCTGATAGTATCACCACACTCTAGTTGGATCTACTACCCACTCTTCTCATGTCACATGTATTATCCTCTAACCATGAAATCTTTGCTAGATATGGCTCACTGTTCATCTGTTGGCCATTACTTTGATATTGCTCTCCTAGTCATTTCACTAGGCTCAAAACTACTCTAGTAGTTTAAAACTTCTAGTTTTTAGCTGGGCCCTTGTTTGAGATGCTATCCAATCTACATAATAGTCTCTGACATTAAATCCCAAAGGCTTTTTTTTTCTAGAGTTCTTTTAGAAAAGGAAGAACACTTCTATGTCCACAAAGAAGGATCTGTTTCCCACATTTTTGTCTTGAATGGACATTTCCTCTCCAGAGTTTCCTAGCCCCAAGAGCCAAACTCTGTATAATACAGAATAGTCCCACATTCAAGCTTGAGCCTATTTTTTGAACTGCATTTCCTGGTCACTAAGGGAAGCTTTTCTGTCAAGGGACTCATTTTAAGCTATCCTCAAAAAGTCCATTTAACTACCTCTTTAATTTTCAATTACTAAACTACTTCAAGTTAGCATCTTTATAGAGGTCTCTATTCTGGCAACTTTTCTGTGTTCAAGGACCTCAATTTTCTTAGCTCCAAAACTCTAATGATCTCTGGTATAACAGACAAATGTTAAGATGTTGTCTTCCCCTTCTCTAATCATTTCCCTGGACATTTATATGTATATATGGCCAGGTTTTTTTTTTTTTTCTTTTTTTCTTCTATTTCTTTTCTCCTCCCCATTTACTTCCCTACTCTGGGCCTCAGTTTCCACCTTTGTAAAATAAGGAGTAGGGCTTAAATTAGTTCTTAATTTAAGCTTTAATTAAATTAAATTGAAGCTTTCTAGCTTTAAATTGAAGATTCTTTAATCCTCTTCATGACGTGGAATATAGAAGGAGGAAGGAATAGCAGCAGCAAAACAGTCTCTTTTTTTTTTTTCCCCCTCCTTTTTTCTCTCTCCTAATCTTCTCCCTCACTAATACTACATCTCTAGGAGGAGTTAAGAATAAATGACTAGTCTGGTGGCAAGGGTCCAATTATTAGGAGGGTTTGAAGAATGGAGGAAAAGGCGAGGGAGGAATGTAGGAAAACATGCAGCAGCAACAGAGAAGGAAGGAAATTTCTGGGACAGACAGGCTAGAGCAACAGGGATGTGGCATGTATATCAATTGAGCATATGTAAATTAGAGACTTTGTACTGCCTTCTAAGGACCAAAGTCACTTGATCTTCTCAGAGCAGACATGCAAAATGTAAAAAGTGGAACTCTAGTAGATTTTTCTAGTGTACCTTAAATATATTTTATTTATTTATTGAATCACTGGGAGAATTGTAGGGAAAAAGAACATTCCCTGTAATGGTAGTCTGATTTTCCAGAGCTTTGCTGGGGATGTTGGCAAGGCCACTGTAGCATGAACCAACAACTCTCTTGGGCACTATCTAGAGATTACATTGACTAGATTACCACTTATTTAATCTCTCCCAATAAATTCATTTTCCAAAGACTGACTCTTCATTCCATTTTTTTAAAATGCCAAACCAAGATTCCTTAAAAATCAAAATTCCCTCTGAAAAAAATTCATCCTCAAATTTGAAATTATGATGAAATATTTTCTATTTGTTAATTTTTCATCAATTATTTCTTACAACATATATATGTATGTATTTATGTATGTACGTATCAATGACCCTTTTCCCATTTTAAAGAGAAAGGAAATATGACAGAGAATAAGTACCTGAAGTTCTTTTTCCCAAGGTCATGGAGCCTATGAGTAATAGAATTGTGATTAGAACAGAAGTTTATGATTTCCATTAATTACTCAGTCCTCTAAGCCTTACTGATACAAATAAAAACAAAATTAAAAAAAACAGATTTTAGTTTAATGGAAGTGGATTATGAATCAAAAGAGATTATGAATCAGAGAAAGAAAGACACAGAGAGACAGAGACTTTAAAAACACCCACAGACACACACAAACATATACACACATATGCACATGCATACACATACACATGTATGTATGTGTGCCATTTCCCCCCCTAAAATATAATTGCTCTATCCTGTGCTAAACTAAGAGAAGTAGCCATAAGTACGTTTCTAATTTGGCTTTCTTTGGGCTTGGGAAAACCTGCAAGACTCATTCTTCAGTCTAATGGAGGCTGTAGCTCATGTTATATTCAGTATTATGTCTGGGAGGGAAAGGATTGTCTGCATGGCTTGGAATTCCCTCCCTCTGGCTTTTTTTCAACACTGTATTTGTATAGCTAGAGGTAGGGTAATTATTTCTCCTGGCAAACAAAAGCAGTCTACGGTTATTTTGTTCTTTCCATCTCATTTAGATAGAAAACTACAATGGCTACTGGCTAGGGAAATTAGCACGCTCTCTCTCCTCCTTTCTTGTTCCAAATGTTCAATCTTTTCATACTTTGTTGGACCCACCTAGAACTTAATGCTAGAGATTCGATATCCTCTCTCACGTTCCCCTTGGTACATAAATAGATCAGTTAGGATAGCACAATTTTGTGTTCAGCCTTTTTGAGACGGCTGCCAAAGCATGATTCAAGAGTCATTGTGGAGAATCACATTGTCTTTACTAGGTGGCTGTAGATGTACTTAAGCAGTTTGTCTCTACTTTTGGCATTGTAAAAGGAGGTGTAATCTCATTTTCTACTTCTGGGTGCTTTTGCAGTGAAATGCATATTACACAGTTAAGAGGATTGATATGACATGTACCATGGATGAGTGATTAGTGTTGGGTAGGATAAGATTTTTTTTTTTTTTTACATAGCTTTCCTGTTCTATCATGCAGTGCAGAACTCTGCAATACCTTTTTCAAGCAATGCTGACAGATCATTTGGGATCTTCCATAGCTATTCTCCATGCTCCTTTAGTCCCCCTATTAATCTCTTTACATAGACAGCCTTGTTCCTTGCAGATCATTTTTCATCAGGGAAATGTTCTTTATTTTCTAGTCTCAATGGTCCTCTCATGTAGCAAACACTCTTGTTCCTACACTTTTCTTTTCTTCTTTTTAATTTAAAAAGGCACCTGAGTTTCTTTGTTGGGCATAAGTCATATTCTAAGAAACTTTGTCAAGCACTATTCTTAGAAATGCTCAGGGGAGTATATGATAACTTACTTTCTTGTATTCGGTTCACCTGCACTTGTAAGGTGAACAGCATTTTCATATGAAGAGATGATTGTATTATCTCAGCGGTTTTTAATGGGATATCCCTGAACTGATATTTTCTTTCTTACTCTGCCAAGTTTATTTGAATGCATTCTTGCTTCTGAATAATCTAGGGCATTGTCTTCTCATCAGTTTTAAAGCTAGAACAAATAAATAAATTATGTAAAGGAGATGGGGAGAGAAAAGGGGAGAAGAGAGAAACAGAGAAAAGCAAAGGAGATAGGTTGAGGAACAGAGAAGGCAGAAAGAGACAGAGCATCACAGAGACTGAAATGGAGAGACAAAGAGATTATTGTTTTTATAAAATATAACTTCCTCCTTGAAAAAAAAAAGAGTAAAAATGCCTTGAAATGTACATCACTTTATAAGGCTACAGATTGCAAATATTCTTCTAAATCGCATGCTAGCTTTACTGGGGGAAAAAAAAGAGATATTTAACCTGAAGGCCCCTTAAGGTGGTCAAGATGTCAACTCTTAAATTATAATAATGTTGTCTGCATTTTTTATTAGTTTATTCCAACAACTCCTTTTGGGTGACAACTTTTGGCAGGAAAATGACTACATTCCAGGTATATAACACACAGAAACATACGTGTAGGCACACATGCATGCAAATACCAAATAACTGTCTGTAGACTTTATAATGAGATTAAATGAAAGGAGGGAAGCTCCTTTAAACCAAATGAAAAAATATCACCCTGAAGTATAGGAAAAAATTCCAAAGGGTAAAGTGTTACAGTGAATTTTGTGTCTAAAAACAGCTTTAGAATTTAAATAACTCAAGGATTAATAAGGTCTGGGACAACAAGTTGTGACTATATCCATATAGTTTATGTCCTGACAGTTATTTAAAGCTGACAGTCGAAAGCTTTGGGCCAGGGTGGGGAACTTTCAACAGATACAACTAAATCATACGTGGTAAATGAGTTTATAAATCACTATGCTTTTGGCCATATGAGCTAAAAGTTTCACATGTGGACTAGCTTTTTTTTTAGCTTGGGGTTGGGTGTTGAGGAAAGAAGAATGGTTATTTCAAATGAAAGAACTCTGTCACATATCACTATTAACAACAGAAATGAAGATATTCATTTTTTTAACTAAAAGATTAAAGTATCAATGAATAATTAAAAACATCCTAGGTGAATACGATTTGGATTCTGTCATCAATACTTTGGGTTCACACAGCTGTTCAGCCAATCCTTGTTTGAGTCAGTCAGGGTGGAAAAATATGCAGTTTGTTTGATGGAGTGAGTAATGGCTATATAAATGAGATATTTTCATCAATCAAGTTTAAAAGAAGACTAATTGGGGTCTGCCACTTTATTGATTTTTAAATAACTTTGGTGCTAATTACTATCAAAATATAATACCATAAATAATTAGTGATTTTTTTTCCTTTCTTCCAAACAAACTGACAAATCAATTATTCATTCTGTACCGGTAACAGATAATGCAGAAAATTAGAAAAAGCACCTAACATTCTGTTTGTATCTCTCTATTTATTTTTTGAAAAGGCTGAAAATCTGAATATATAGAAGTCCAATGTATTCCTCTTGGAAAACTTGAAAATATGACTTGAGCCAATGAAAGAGCTTTGAATTCTAAATTATATAATGTTTTCATATTTAAGAATATATTCTTATCTCAGTAATCAGGGACTAACATAAATCTTTACATTGTGATGAAAATGTATATGCCCATTTTAATTATTGAAAACCTCTAAATTAGCTTGGTGCCGGCTATGGTTTTCATGTCTTTAGCTATTCAATGTGTATAAACAATGGTGGGCATTGAAAGTTCCAAATTATACTGTATCTAGTTTCAGAGAGAGAAATATTACATGTTAGAAAAACTCATTGTGCTTCTTTTCAAAGAATCTACAAAATAATCCCTTTATATCACAGTACTCTACTCAAAAACATTGTAAATTCTTGTGATTTTAATAAAAGCTATCTGAGATATAAAAAGGAAATGAGAGATCTCTTTGTGTGTGTACTTCCTTTTGGTTATTTTGTTTAGGGTGTCCAGTATTTACAAAGCTTTCAAATATTTATAAAAGTTTGCCATAGATTAGCATTTATGAATATTTCCCTAATGCTATTTCCTGTTAATAGTGATTTCATAAGCTGACATCTTGTTATTCAGAAGACCAGAGGAAATAATACTAAAACATTCTTAATAACCAAACTCTGTGTAGTCTAGATATCAAAAAAAGTAAATAAATGTTTCTTAAACTGATCTTTTTACTTTAAAAATAATAATTGTTCTTTACTGTTATGGAATAGTGGAATTTTTTTTATTAGATGAGGAGGAAAAGGTAGTTTTATCATCCTTGTAAGTAGTAAATGTTACTGATTCTGTTATCTTTCTCCATCTATCACTTCCCTCATCATTCTCCTTTTACATCAGTAATAGAAGATGGCTATAATATCCCCTCTTCTCCAGGCTAAATATTCCTAAATTCTTCATACAGCACATTAAAGTTTCTTTTTATCACCCTGATTGCCCCCCCCATGTACTCTCAGGCTTTCTGATGTCTTTCTTAAAATGGAGCATTGAGAAGGAAATACAATACTCTAAAAGTTGTCTAATGAGACTTTAGTAAATTATAAAACTCCATTAAAGTAAACTTGTGAATAGTAGCACCCCCAGACCACTGGTTCTATTTCTAGATAAGTCTTCAGTGCCATTTTCTGAAGAAATATCTCTTGTAGAAGAAAGGCTAGTCATTTCTAAAAACTTCCAATCCACTGCCATTCAAAGGACTTCCAAGCCAGCCTTACTGAAGAAGTACCTTGAGGAGGAAACATTAGGTAGTATGTGCCAGAGAACCACCACCATTGTGATTACCATCTTCCCTCAAACCCTGATGGAGACAGTCCAGGACCTAAACACAAAAGCCTTCAGAATAGTAATGCTTTATAGTCCACTGTCTTCATCCATCATCTTGGGAAGTAACACTTAGGGAGAAACTGCCTGACAATTGCTCCTGCAAATGCTAAAAACACATCAGTTAAAGATTCAGAAAACAAAACTGTTGTCACCAAAGTCCTTTGTGTTATGTCAAATGGTTCAAAACCAGAAATTCATGTGGTTTTATCAGTGGAAATATCATTTTTAAAGAGTAGTACCTTCAGTTTTGCTGCTGCACTCTATTCCATTTTATTCACATCTGAAACCATTAATATGTATTATTTCCCCCAAGTAATCTTGAGAGTAGACTGTCTTATTTTTCCATTTGTATACCCAGAATCTAGCACGGTGATATACACATAGTGAAAAATAAATATTTTCTTTATTCATTTTTGGGAGTAGGAGATGAAAAGAGGTTATACTTAACCAAAATCAGTTTCCCTAAAATTTCCTCTCTTTGGGCCTAGTTCTGCCAAGTATAGTTAAGCAGAAAAAGACTATAACCTTTCAAGTCCTCAACTTTTCTTTTCTCCAAATTAAGTATGTTTTAGTTCCTTTAACTACTTTTCATGCAGTATAGTTTGCAGTTCTATTATCATCCTCATGATCTCCTTTAGAGAATATCCGGCTTATCAGTGTCACTTTTGAAATACTATGCCCCAAGTAAAACACAACATTTCTCACCTAGACAAAATGGAATGAGACTCATATTCATTGTTCAAAATGTTATAGTAGTATACATTAAACAGAAAAATTTTGTTCATTTTTAATAAATACAATTCCACTGCAAATCATGTAAATAAGTTAAAAGATTTACCCTGGAAGGATCAGAAATCTACTTAAGACATTTTGCACATAGATGCATATTAATATAATATATTTTCTGGAAGGAAATCATTTTTACATGCCCAGCTAATCAATTCAGTACTAAACTATCCATGGGATTTTTATTTGCCTCTATGGAAATTTTTATAGAAGTATAAGTAGAATTTGGAGAGGAAAAAGAGATTAAGACATGATTATGGGAGCAGGGGAATTTTTCTAGTTTTTCTTTTTTCATTTCAACTCATAAAAGTCATAATTTTACTTTTGTAACAAGGAACAGAACAACTGGCATGCAATTTCCATGTGGCAATATAAGAATCCTAGCAGTAAAAGATCTCATGGGCTTGTCATAGCAATATGAAATAAGATAAAGATAAAGGATGAGGTCCAAACAATAAGTACCTTGGGAGAGTGGAGGGGGGCAAAAGTTTTTATGATTTCTCAATAAGATTCCTAATTCAGAATTTACTGCAAACCCTTCTGGTTTCAGAGAACAATGTGAAAGATGAAAAGAATGAATGAAATCTCAAACAATATGACAATATTTCAAAACAGAAAAATTTTCATCTAAGATGGAAAATTAGTAAAGGAGTCTTCATTCCTAAACGCAGAGTTAGAACAGGCTTTAAGTTAGGGGTAAATAATTTATGCACAGAGAAGTGACTCAGAAACAGTCTTTAAAAAGATGTTTATTAGGAAGACATAGGATTATACTTAAATTGGGTAAAGAGAAGGTGGAGTTTTACAGGCTAGGTCAAGTGGAGCCTGCACCTAGAGCCAAATGAAGCTAATTATACTAGATGATGGGACTAGTGCTTCCATTTAGATGAAAAAAAGGTGACTAACCTAAGCAAGATAATTCCAAGAGGTTCTGGGAAGGACTCCTAGCCTTAAAATAGCTTCTTCTGCTACTTCCTGATGATTTAAATTCCTTTAATAAGAAACAATGCTTTTTATTCCATAGCTTTAAATACTTCTGGGAGAATTATAAGAATGGAGACTTGGGGAAGACGGTTACAGATACAGAACACTGCTGGTGAGGAAATTGCCCCAACATCCATGATAGCACTTTCACTGAAATTTAAAGTTTTAGAGAGTTGCCTAGAAGACTAGAAAAGGTTAAGTGGGACAGGGTCCCCTAGTGTCATATAGTATATTCCAGTGGGGAATACTTCCATTTGGGGAATTGGCAAATTCTACACAGGAATACATAAAATGCTGACTCATGTAGCTATACCTATTTGGTCTTTTAAAAAGGGTACAACATTAAAGCATAACAATTAATAATGCTAGCTATTATCGAGCAGAGATTCTGTCCTATATTCTATTAATAGAATAATATGGTATGATACTTGTCCAATGAAATGGCCCTTTTAATTATAAAATAAAATGTAAGAAGCTACCGAAATAAAGATAAAGCACCAATACATCTTACACACATCAGCCAATTCCTTCTAACTTCACTATGTCTATGTGACATTTGCACCCAGTTGCCATTGTCAAAATAATAGTATTATCTTTAACCCTTTCCCACTCTTGTCTTATCCAATTAGTTATCCAGTCCTATTGATCATATTTTTTTTAGCATTCCTTCCATCTGGCTTCTTTTCTTTATTGCAAAGGAATGCTAAGAGCAAATAAATAGGATACTAGTCCTATTACTACTAGGTCTGGGTAAAGGCTCCAACTTGACCTCACTTGTAAAACTATACCTTCTTTTTGATCAATTTAAGTATATTCCCTATAGTCTCCTAAAACAGGTGAAAAAAGAAGTGGCTGACCTTATGAAAATTTAACAATTGATTCTTTCAACTAGGTTTGTGCTGGCTCCTGCTCACCATTGATTATACTTCTGAAATTTTTCTAAAATCCATGCGTTTTTTCCTATTTGCACATCCACCATTCAGGCCCTTGCCATCTCTTACCCAGACCTTTCCATCTCCCTCTTTTCCTATATCCCACCATACAGCTGCCAAACTGATAGTCCTAAAACACAGGTATCACTATATCATTACCCTACAAATTGTGGTGTATGAATGTGATGGAATGGTGTTGCTCGGCTGTGTCCAACTCTTCATGATCTCATTTGGGGTCTTCTTGGCAAAGATATTGGAATGATTTGCCATTTCCTTTTCTAGCTCATTTTATAGATGAGAAAACTGAATCAAATAGGGTGAAGGGAATTGCCTAGGATCAATCAGCCAGTATATGTCTGAGGCCATATTTGAACTCAGGTTTTCCTTACTCCAAACCTGGCATACCATCTCTTGCACCATCTGTTTCATGATAAAATACTATTATACTTTAATATATTATACTTTAATATTAGTAATATATACTAATATACTTTAATGTATACTTTAATATTAGTATTTAATATTGAATAGATGGATTCAAAGAAGCATAGGAAGACTAATCAGAAATGATCAGAGTGAAGTGAATAGAACCAAATTCAAATTCAATAGGCATTTATTAAGTGCCTACGATAGGTCAGGCAGGAGATGAAACAAGGCATTGATATATAGAGAGATCTGTGTTTTAGGACTATCAGTTTGGCCCCTGTATGGTGGGTATAGAAGAAAAGAGAAAATGGAAAGACCCAGGCAAAAGATGATGAAGGCCTGAACTAGAATGGTGCATGTGCAAGTAGAAAAAATGCATGGATTTTAGAAATATTTCAGAAGTATATTCAGTGGTGAACAAGAGCCAATACAAACCTGGTTGAGAGAATCAGTTGTTAAGAAGGTAGAGTGAATCAGAAAAATAACTTACACTGTAACATCAACATTATAAAAATGAACAAC
Source organism: Myrmecobius fasciatus (assembly GCA_023553655.1). NCBI lineage: Eukaryota > Metazoa > Chordata > Mammalia > Dasyuromorphia > Myrmecobiidae > Myrmecobius > Myrmecobius fasciatus. The sequence goes on along the minus strand of JAJPUD010002807.1, from coordinate 175,509 downwards.
TTTGAAGTCTTTTATAAAATAACAATATTGCAAAGACAAACATCTTTAAAAGTGATAAGACTAGCATCATCTCTGATTCCAGAGAAACAATGATGAAGGTAGTTATTCACCTCCTGACAGAGAGGTGATAGAGTGAGAGGAAAGAATAAGTCAGAAACATTTTGATATGAAGCCATGAAAGGCTTCTTGGGTATGCATTTTTAATAAGAAATTCTGGGGTTTTTTCCCAATGAAGTGGGGGCAGGGGACAAAAGAAAAAAATAGATTTCTACTTTTAAAAAAACATACTAAAAGTGGGGAAGAGGTGCTATAGATATGGAAAATTGCATGCATTTTCAAATGAGAACATTGTATTCTTAGTTTTGTTTAAATGTTTTATTTACTCTTACAAGAGTTCTTATGGAGTGGGGGTAATCTAGAAATGTTTATGTGAAAACAAATTTAGTAATAAAAGTATTTTTTCTAAGGATTGTATTGCCCCTAAAATAGAACATAAAAAAATAATAAAGAATTCTTCTTAATCAGACCCCTACCTGCCTTTCAAATCATGTTTTATATTGATTCCCCCAGATACTCTCTGTTCCAGTTAAGCTGACCTACTTGCTGTTCTCCTTGCAAAACATTACATCTTCTTCCGCTGTTCCAGGTGCTCTTCAACCTTTGGAATGCACTCCCTCCTAACATTCACCTCTTGGAAACCTTAGCATCCATCAAAGCACAGCTTGAGTTCTATCTTCAGCAGAAGGCCTTGACTTTTTTTTTTCCTCTTGCAGTGATATCTTATTATTTTGTATATAGAAAATGTTATTGGGTAGTGCAGAGATTGTCAAACTATAGCCTATGGGTCAAATTCAGTCCACCACTCATTTTTGTACAGCTGGCAAACTAAAAATGGTTTTTATAATTTAAAATGTTTTATGTAAAAACTTATTTAATAATACTTATTTATTTAATTATTTTATTTGAAACTTATAAAAAACAATTCTTAATAGGCAGCACACCAGATTTAGCCTGCAGGCCATACTTTGCTGACTTTGGTTTAGTGGAGAGGGAGGTTGACTTGCAGTCAGGTAGTCCTAACTTTGACACATTCTGGCTTTGTGATCCTGGGCACATAACTTAAACTCACAGTATCCTGAACTCTCTAAAATTACAGCTTATAGAGCAGGTGTTGATCTGCATTCATAGAGGACATTTTTTCACCAGGTGCTCTCTATAAAATGAAACGGAGCCAAATATAATGTGTATATGCACACCTGTGTGCAATGTCTTTATTTTCTTATATGCATATGCTATATCACACACACACACACATGACTAGAATATAAGTTCTTTGAGAAAAAGAACTGTTTTTCTTTTTTTCCTTTCTATCTTTTGCATCTAGCAACAGGTACTTCATATAGTTTTAGACTTATAGTTAAGTCTAAATTTGAACCTTAAATACTATATGGTAAGTGTTTTCAAGTGTTTGAAGGACTAATTTTAGAGAAAAGGATCTGATTTCTTTTGTTTGATCCCAAAGAAATGAAGCAGAAACAATGAGTCAAATTTGAAAAAAAAAAAAGGCAAATTTGAGTTTGATATCAGGAAAGTATTTCTAATGATTAGGGCTTTACAAAAAAGGACCAGGGGAAAACTAGATGATGCAGTGGATAGAGCACTAGTCCTGGAGTAAGAAGGATCTGAGTTCAAATCTGAGGTTTGGCATTTAACTCCTACTAGCTGTGTTACCCAGGCAAGTCACTTAACCCCATCTGCCTAGCCTTAAAAAAAAAGAAGAAAAACAAAAAAGGACTAGACCACCTTAATAGGCAGTGGGTTCTTTGTCCTTAGAGTCATTCAGGTAGAAGCTGACTAACCACTTGTTTGATATAACACTAGAAAGTCACTGATAACTTTTGAAAGAATGGTTATCGTACAGTATTAGGGGGAAGAAGAAGAGTTTCAAAGAACTGAAGGGAAAGTGGGTAGTGAGAAAATGAGAGCATTGGAAACTTTCTATTTTTTTCCTAGTTTGGCTGTATATTCAAAGAAAGACTGGTAGCTAGAAGATGAAGCAGAGTCAAGGAGATAGATATTAGAATCAGAGCAAGGTGATAATTTTTATCAGTAACAAAAATAATAAATACCATTTATGTAATTTTTTTTCCTTTTTGCTGAGGCAATTGAGGTTAAGTGACTTGCCCAGGGTCACCATTTATGTAATTTTTAAGGTTTGCAGAACACTGTATATTTATTACTTCTTTTTGGTCCTCATAACAACTTTACATTAAAAAAAATTGAGGCTGAGAAAAGTTAAGTGATTTGCCCAGAGTTATGCAACTAGTAAGTTCCTGATGCAGGATTTACATTCAAATTCTCTTGAATCCAAATATAGAAGTCTTATTCCCTGACCTACCTGGCAGCCTTTTGTGGGAAGATGAGAATAAGACATTGGAGAGAGGAAAACTGAAGTTGTCTAAGATATTTGTTATTAGTAAACTTGTGATAGGCAGTCAACATAAGAAGTTTTGGTGGCACAATGAAGAGAACCCTGGCCTAGAATCAGAAAAAAATCATCTTTGTGAATTTGAATACAGCCTCAGATACTAGTTGTGTTATTTTGGGTAAGTCACTTAACCCTGTTTGCATCAATTTCCTGTAAAGTGAACTGGGAAAGGCAATGGCAAATTGCTCCAGTATCTTTGCCCAAAAAAATGGTGTCATAAAAAGTAGGACATGACCAAAATATAACTTAACAACAACATGTAGCAATGACTATTAAGTAAATATAAGTTCAATTTGAAATGTGATAAGTTTGAGTTGTCAGTTCAATTCAACCAACTTTTATCAAACAACTAGAGATAGGCATAAGGAATATAAAGACAAAAAAAATATTCCTTCAGGCAGTTAATTTATATTGCAGATCATTCAAGTAGATACGTCCACAAGATATTGTGTGTACCAGTCTAGCAATCAAGAAAATAGGTTGGAGTTATAGCCTCAAGATACATCTTGAAAAAAAATGGATAAGTCATAGAAATAAATGAAACTACCAATAGAAAAAGCATAAAGAGAGAAGAGTCCGATCTAAATCTTAGGAAGTACCAACACTATGAAATTGGTGGAAGAAGAAAAAACAAAGAAGAAAACAAAAGAGATAGAATTATTCTACAGAAAAATTAGTTTGATAGTTCCAAGTGTTTTTATTTTTTTATATTTATTCTCTATATGTGTTTATGTTTGTGTATATATACATAAACATTCTAAGTATGTTTATATTCTCAAAACAATTACAATACTCCCATCAAAGATCAGTGAAACAGATAAAATAAAAATTTTAAAGTTTGAAATATAAGAAATATTAAAATGTGACACAGAGACATAATGTGAACACATGTTTTTTGGAAAAATGATGGTGAAAGACTTTTTCAGTGCAAGGCTGCCACAAATTTTGTTTCTGCTTTGGCCAGAAACCCTAAGAATCTTCCCCTCCCAGAATGATTGGAAGATGGCAAAAGAGGATATTTTCTGCTTTATTTCTTACCTAGCCTTAATCACGGTTTGGGTATTACCTCAGTCAAACTGAGACCTGTTAAGACTTTAACTTAAAAAGGCCCAAATGGCCACTACATCCAGGGCCATCCCTAGTCATCCTGATGTAGATCTTACCATTAAACCCAGAAGGCTCTGGGAGAGAAAGTGAGATTGATGATTTTCTGCATCCTTCTCTCACCTAAATCCACTTCATTTGCATGTTATGGCATCAACTACTTGATGTCATGGTCCTCTTCAAAAATGAAGTTCAAATGACAATAACAATAACAATATATGTTCTGTATATTCAGGAAGCATTTAATATATGCTTGTTGGTTGATTGATCCCTCTTAATTACAGTAACTAAAAAGTAGCACCACTGTTGCATAGTAGCATAGAGTAATAGATTTAGAATTAGAAGAGAACTTGGAATCTATTTCCTTATTTTACAGAAAAAGAAACTTGTCAAGCAATTTTCTAAGCTGGGGAAATGGAGAGTGTTTATTAAACATGTAAAAAATGTGAAGTCTTGTGGGAGAGAACCCTTTCAGTGACCATTCTCATTGTGTCTTACGTAGGCTAGACAAAAATTAGCAAAATGTAGTGTGGAAGTCATGCTTTTAGGACTTTCCAGGAGAAGGAAACTGAGGAGTGCAAGACATCCACTCCCACAGCTAATTGTAGCAGTAGCATCAATATTTAGCATTTGGTTAAAAGTGTATCCCCAAAATGAGGTAGGAGGTACAGGCTGCTTATAGTTATTCACCTTTCAAAAGTTACAATAAAGGACTGTTTAAAATAGTTACTAAGTGCTCAATGATGAAGTGTCAGAGTAGTGAACTCTAGGATACAGTGGCTTCTGCATTTAAAAAAAATTTGTTAGAGAGCTTTTATTTTAATCTATATTTCAACAAAAATAAAACCTCTGAGTAATGCATTTTTTACAAACATTTTCAGAATCTGTAGTTTTCCATAATTAGTAGCTATACAACAATCTCCATAGAATACTAGGACAAAAATAAGCCATATATAATTTGTTTAAAGTATTTTCTTGCTCTGTTTTGATGGTCAATTGTGACCCTATTTAGAATTTTCTTGGCAAAGTTCCTGAAGTGGTTTGCCATTTTGCCAGTTTGCCATTTCCTTGTCTGGTTCATTTTACAGAAGAGGAAACTGAGGAAATCTGGGTTAAGTGATTTGAGCTCAGGAAGCTTCATATATCTTTTTTGTTTTATATATATATATATATATGTATATATATGCAAATTAATAATAGCATAATAATGAATAAATAAAAGCAAAATAATAATAATGATAGTAATTATAATAAATAATAACTAGCATTTTTATACTGCTTTAATGCTTGCAAATTGCCTTGCAAATATAACTGTATTTTGTGATCCCAACAACCTTAGGAGGTAGATACTATTTTAATCCCCATTTTATAGATGAAAGAATTGAGATAGGCAAAAGTTAATTGTCCTGAGCTGTATAACTAGTAACTATCTGAAAGCAATTCAGGTCTCTCTAACTCCAGGTCCAGTGCTCTATTTATTGAATCATCTAGCTGTCTCTTGGTATTTGTCAAAAGGGGAAAAAAAGTTTAAAAATAATAAAATACTACTATAGTATTATGCTCATAGAGGAAAAAAGGCTGGACTAGAGTCAGGGCAATGGGGTGGGAGAGGGAAGCAGAAAGAGAGATTCTTGTTCCTAGGGAAAATTTAGAGTAATTAAGGAAGCTTTGTAATTTCCAGAAAGTAGTCCAACCTTATCTCTTCCTATTTAATTCTACATCCAACTAGTCTTGCAAGTACAATCGCTGTGAGCAGAGCACATGACAAATAAAGAATAGCATATATGAATTAATGTAAAGAAAAGCATCAAATAGGTATATACCATCCTCACCCTCAACACACACACACACACACACACACACACACACACACACACACACACAGATAAGCTGGTGACAAGGAGAAAGCCAGGGGTAAATGGTGGAAAACTAATGTTTTCTCCCAATTAGAAAATTAATGTTTTGTCCCAATGTCAAAGGAAAAATGAGATTACACCTTAAGTAGTTGTTTTATTGTAACTTATGAGAGGACAATTGTGAAACAATAGTTTCATAAGATGAACAAACATGGATGGGTTATGAGATGCATCTTTGCCAGAAAAATTCACATAAACTCCTAGATGCATTTGAGTATTTTTTTAAAATAATGAGGGAAAACCAATCTAAAAATGAAACTGAAAAAACTAGCTTAAATAAGAACCTTAGAAATATGAGCATGTTCCTTTTTTTTTTCCTTCTCAGTCATAAAAGGGATACTCAAATTCATGACTAGCACACATAACGAGTAGAGCATTAATTAACAAGGAAATATTTTCTGGGTGATGTGCCCTTTAGCACATGATTTTTGCTAATCTATAATGTCTTACAAAAACAGACTCAAAGAAAAGAGAAAAGATTTTTAATTTAAATAACCCATTATGGAGAATCACAATTTTTTTCAAAAATGAGTTGCTTGCTTACAAATAAGAATATTGAGAAAGAGAGGATTTGATCTCTTACTTACCCCTAGCTCTTTAACACCTACACTATCTAAAGAATTTTATGCTTACAGGATATGATTAAATGTTTTTGAATTTTATAACCATAATTTAACAAAGTGACTCACGGAGGATGAGAGTAAGAATTCTGAAAGAAAACAGCACAGTCCAGGGGATGAAAGATAATGACAGGAAATTTCCCACTAAAATCCATAAACAAGAATCCTAGTTCTGAGTCATATGATTTCTTATCTGTGATAACTATCCAAAGTGACAATCTCATCAGAGTGCAGGGGTTAAAATTAATGGAGTACAGGAGAAAAAAGAGGAATCATGTCAATTTACTAAATTCAAAATGCTAATGGACAGATGAAGACTTAATAACAAGATATCTGAGACTAAGAACATTATTATCTTTTTTGAGTGTTTCTACCTGTTACTCATAAAAATGATCCAAAGTTATTAAAATTAATATTAAGGAATCTACATATCAATAATAATTCTAAGCATATATAAATGCTCATCAACCCAATGGAATGAACCATACTGCCAGAAGAATCACGATGATATCTACCTCTTAATAGAGAGTCTATAGACTTAAAATGTAAATTGAGCATTTAAAAACTTTTTTTTTGACATGGATAATGAAATTAATTTTGCTTAACATACATATTTGTAATAGATTATGTTTTTCTTGCTTACTTACTGAATTGATAGAATAAGAAGAGAATTTTGAACTGAAAATAACAATGGTTCTAAGGTTGGTAAATATATGCTTCTATAATTAGAGTGTCCATAACCTCTGATCCAAATATCTTAATTGCTAATCAATCATATTACAAAGAGATCACAAACTTAGAGAAAACTTAAAATACACCAAAATATAGTAGCAAAGAAATGGGAACAAATTAAGAGTCCATTGATTGCAGGTTACAAATATTGTAAGAAACAAATTAGGACTTCATTGATGGTTTAAAAAAAAGATGAAATATGAACTCAAAGAAATAACACTGTGCCATAAAAAATAACAAGAATGAAAAATTGAGAAAAATATAGAAAGATTTATAATAACTGTTGCAGTATGAAGCAAGTCAAATCAAAAAAACAAATATATACCATTGCTGTTTCACTATAGATACCCAAGAAACTTAGGGAAATATTAAGAGAACACCCAGATGCCAATAATGTGTTTAAATCACCAAGTCCAAATGAATTACATTTTAGGAAACTAAAGTAACTGACATATCACTCAATAATCATTAATTTGGCATTTATCAGGCACTGTGCTAAGCCCTGGAGATACAAAAAATGGCAAAAAATGATTTCCTACTATCAAGATATTCCCAGTATAATTGATGTGATTGTCTAATCACTATCAATAAACATGGAAAGATTATGAAGAACAGGAGGGATACTTCTAGATTGGAGAAGGGCAAATCAAATGCTATACTGAATGTGGGAGGAGGGTAGGAAGGAAAAGAATGGAGTCTAAACATTATTTCTAATGAAATTGAATTCATTTCTGACCAAATTTTTAATGCATTAATAATGAACAAAAATAATAAATATCCAAAACAGAAAGCAGTGATATTTGATAGAAAAATACTTTTCTCTTGTCAAACACTTTCCTTGTTATTTCATTTGTACTACCATCTCTGATGAAGGCTTGCTATCAAAGATAAATAGAAAACCAAACAAATAACCAAAATATTTGTGATCAATGGCCATTCCTCAATCGATAAATATTCAAAGACTATAAAAAAAATTAAACAAAACAAAAAACACCCTCTTTCTTCAAAGAAGAATTCCAAACTAGTAACAACCATTAGAAAGAGCTCCAAATCCCTAATAATAAGGAAAATGATATCTCCAGTGTCTCATATCATACCAAACAAATTGGCAAATATACAAAAGTTCTAAATTGTTAATGTTGGAGATACTATGGAAAGCCAGACACACTAATGTACTATAGGTGGGGCTATGAATTGGTCTAACCATTCTGGAAAGCAGTTTGGAATTATTCATAAAACTGACTAAAATGTCTACATCCTATGACTCAGAGATTCCACAGTGAAGCATATATCTCAAGGAAGTCAATTAAAAAAAAGAAAGGCCTCATATAAACCAAAGATGTTTATTGGTTACCTTTGTTGTAGCAGAGAAATAGAAACAAACCAGATGCCAATCAATTGGAGAATGTATAAGCAAGCTGTCATACATGAACACAATGGAATGTTACTATGCTGTCAGAAATGATCAATATAATGTTATAGAAAGACTTAGGTGAACTGATGCAAAAACAAAGTAAGCAGAATCCAGAAAACAGTTTATGTGAAAAAATAACTAATCATAAGACAATCCAAGAAGTTCACATTATAATCAGAGAAAACAACATGTAAAGGGGATCTGGGAAAGGGGGAGGGTAAGCTTGTATTTTTACTGAGGTAATGGCATCTCTGGAGATAGATTCTTATTAAATTATGCATAGTAGCAAGGTATGGAAAAATCCTGAAAATGGTGGAAGTTCTTGAATTGGGACAAAATGAAACCCAAGTGTCAGAAACTACCATCCCAAGGACAGAGTTCAAAGTTCTAACAAGAGAGAAGGTAAATGCCATCAGTATTAACTGCATGTTATGAAGATGGAAATTAGTTCTCTATCTATCAAATGTAATTTTTCTCCTATGATATTTGTTCAAAATGAAAAAAAGAAATTTTATGTAAGAAACTCTGTTCAAGAATTAATTACCCAGGTTAAAATATAGTGACCTATCGTGCCTAAGGACATACATTTTAGAGGGAACTGAATTCATTTTCTCATACTGGATGGAAGATTTTAACACATTTCAATTCCCATAAAACAAGTTTATTCTAGTTAAAAGCAAAAGGATATTATTTTGTGTGAGTTATGTGTCCTCATTCACAAAGGAAAGATAGTATATCCACCTCCTCCTGACCATCACAATACTTTAACTGAGCAATAGAAATTGCTCTCTTTTTTTCAGAATTTGGGGGGGAGGAGAAAAATACATTTTGTAAAATAAAGTTCTATCTTCTACAATAAAATACAGTAAGATTGTTTTATGGCAGTTTCATGAGCACAAGCTTTTGGGACATTATATGTGAGCAAAAGCTATATAGGAGGAACATTGCTGACTGAGGCGTTGGGCCAGGTTAGTAAAGTCTGCATGCCAAATGTAGGAAAACTTTACCTGTGGGAACATTTATAAAGAGCTTTCACTCCTTAGGACTTTAATGGTCTAAGCTTGTGATGAATACTTTTTGACTATCTCTATAAAGACAGAGTAAAAGGAGAGTTGAGGTAACCATTTGGATAATTTGGACCTCTAAAGAGCTTTGGAGGGAAAAGAGATGAATTTGCCTAATTACAGCTGGCCTAGAGCAAAAATTGAAAGAAAAAGCAAAATGACACATTTTGTCTTCAGATTTCTTCTCTCCCCTTTTTATTGTCATCTTTTTCACTGTTGGTGCACCACTTTCTTTAAATTGCCTAATTCCCACATCTATATAGGGTTCCTCTGATGAAGCACACCATCAAAATCTGTCCTAGAGCTAACCCATTTCTACATTCACCCTGTGTCTATTCTCATAACTTACCTCCTCTCCCCCTGGAGTTAATTTCATATATCCAAAGCATCTAGGATGAGCTGACACTCATTGTTAGTGACTGGTAAAAACTTTATAGTTTATCTCTTTCAGAGATATAGACAAAAGAAATCCATTTCTAATAAACAAAATCTCAAGTAGTGTAATAGGTATCAGTGATGGATATTTTTGAGCATTGTACATAAAATCAACACTGATCTAAATTTCAATTTGTTTCTTTTCATTTCTCCAAGAGTCATTTGAAACATGATTGGTTTTCTAATCTTACTTTCAAGATGATCATCTGATCAAATCCTCATATTTTATAAGATGAGAGTATCTTGATCAAGGTCACAAAACCATATTTGGTCAAAGCAAGATCTTGAATTCATAACTCTTGTTTCCAAGTACAGTATTCTTTCCTCTGTACCATGAATCCTGTGTAAGAGTTCATTCCCAAGCTCTCTCACCATTACAAAAATACAATTTGAGCAATACAGTAGAGCAGTGATGTCAGACTAAAATAGAAACAGACTATGTATATAAGGATCCCTTGAAGCTACATACTGACTTAGAAAATCCTACATTAACATTATCTGTTATATTGTATTTTTTGTTATTGTGTATATATATATCCCATTTACATTTTAATCTGATTTGAATTACACTTAGGCCTATATATTTCACACCTCTATACTAGAACGTACTATTATGTATAATGCTGACCTCATAGCAAAACCACCTTGGTCAAACAAAACAATGAGATTATAATAAATATTTTTAGATTTATAGTATTTTACAGTTATAAAACATATTATTGGTATTAACCATATTATATACATGATTTCCTTCAATTTTTACATTGATCATTTTTTTTTAAATTTTGAGTTCCAAATAATTTCCTTCCCTCCAGCCCCAGACCTACCCCTTGAAAAGACAAGCAATATATTGTTGTTGAGTCATTTCAGTCATGTCCAACTCTCTGTGACCTCATTTGGGGTTTTCTTGGAAAATATACTGGAATGGTTTGCCATTTCCTTCTGCAACCCATTTTTCAGGTGAGAAAACTTAGGCAAACAGGGTTAAGTAATTTTTCCAGGTTTACACAGCTAGTAAGTATTTGGGGTCAGATTTGAATACAGAAAGATGAATCTTCCTGATTCCAAGCCTACTTCTCTATCCAGTTTGCCACCTACCTTCTCAGTAAGCAATATATCATACCTATTTTAAAGATGGTGAAATTGAATTGAGTTCCCAAGAAGTTTAATGATTTGTCCAAAGTGACACAGTTTCAGGTCTAAAATCTAGATCTTCTGTCACCAAATTCACTCTCATCTCCACCAGGTTAATCTGTCATGTTTACTACTGAAGAAAATGTATTCAGCTACAGGTAAAGTCTGAGAAAAAAGATCTAGGTTTACAGTGCAATTAAGAACACATAGATCCCATAACTCCTTAGTAATACACCCTTTTAGCTAAGAGGATAATAAGCTTCGGTCACCTAACTGCTGATTTCAATCTTTTGGCTAAAAAAAGAAAACAAAGCCTAAAAGCCATTTGTTCAGAGGAGAGAAGGGTAGAGTAGCAAGGAAAAAAAATGGAGGAGAAATTGCAAGGTCTGGATCCTAGCCCTAGGTTTTTCCACTAGTTACTTATGTAGTTTCATCTCCCTGGGCTTCCATTTTCTTATCTATAAAATGAAGGAAAAGGGATTAGATGATCTTTTCTAAGATCATTTTCAACTTCAGAATTCAATGATGTTATGAAGCAGTGAGAACCATGGGGCTTAACTGTTCAAAATAACGAATTAACCTGACAAATTCAGGAGGGAAAAGGGAAAAAGAGAAATGAAAAATTTACATTGTGAATCAGAGTCTCCCTGGATCTTTCACTCTTTCCAAGTTAAAGCTCTGTGAAGAAATGGATAGCTTACTCTACAAATTGCTATCCTTTTTCTGCTTTCCTCAGCTGGATTTATTATACTTCCAGAGGAATTTTTCATTTGTTGATAGTACAGGAATTTTAATCTATACAGTTAAAATTACTGACACTGGCACACCTATAGTCAGAACAACTATAATATGAAAATTGAGGTGTCTAATATTGGCTCATTATCTTGTTTTCCTTTGAATAGAAAGAATGACATTTGGGGCAAATGATTATGTTTCATAGGATTATAGATTTAGAAATAGCAGCTAGTATCTCTATAAGTGCTTTGAGGTTTGTAAAATGTTTGAGAAATATTATTTCATGTTTTTTCCTTAAAACATCCCTGGAAGGTAGTACAATTATTATTTCTCTTTGGTAAATGAAGAAACTGAAGCAGAGAGAGGTAAGTGACTTGCTTGGGGTCTCATGTCTAATAAATATCTGAAGCTGGATTTTTAACCAGGTCTTCCTGACTTCAGGTCCAGAGCAATATCTAACGATGGACATTTATTAAGAACCCATTGTATATTAGGCACACCAAAAGGAAATTAGAGATTATATAAGTCAACCTCTACTCAATTTACAGAAGAAATTCTGGACTAGAAAAGTAAAGGATTTGTTCAAAGTCACACAGGAAATAAATAGCAGAACCAGGATTCAAGCCTAGGGTTCTCTGCAAATCCAATCAATATTCTTTTCACTAAATTTAAACACAACTATGGATGAATTTATGGACTCTTAGAAATTTTAAGGATATAGGTTTTATCTGAAACTTTTATTTCTTTGTAGTAATTCCTTGCCAGTCTGAGGATCTGTCCATAAAAAGACAAGGGTCACTCGAAGAAATTTCTTTCCACTCTCCTGTCTACTGCCCTTGACCAGACCTGACCCCAAATGCCACCATCTGCTTTGAAACACATCTGCTTTGAAAGAATATATTGTCACACAGATCATTCTCAGCCTAGACCTCTTTTCCCCAGCCCTCAGGATCTGCCATTTATTCACACCACCTCTTCTGCCTGATGTTGCCAACCCCACCTTCTTGGCCCCATCTCCCATAGCTGCAGGCTCAGGAGCAGTGCCAAGCATGCAGTCTGGACTGCTCTGGCCCCACTGTCTCCTAATGACATTACCTAGTCTCAGATTTCTGCCCCCTTTGCATGAAGTCACTCACTGCCTCTTGCTTTCCCCCATTGTTACTCCCTTTTTCCTGCCTGAGGCTGGTTTTCTCTCCAAAGGTGGGAGAGGTTGGTATACATACATGGGCAGGAGGTATGCGATGAGTCAGAAAGAGAAATGATCTATCAGAAGGAGAAGAGCACATAGGAGGGAAGGAGAAAAGCAATCACAAAATGCTCATTAAAATGAGCATAAAATAGGGGACATCCCTATAACCAGTTTGAAGCTAAACATTTAGCTAATAAGGAGTTGTTTTAAATTGTTTCTCTGGAAACCTCATTTAATAAATCATCAAATTTCCTTAGAACTTGAAGCAGAACTGTCCCAAATGGCAGACCTGCTGGTTGCTGTAGGTAGGGATTTGGGGGGGAGGGGGAGAAGGGGAAAAATAGTTTTTAAAAAGTTTGATTCAGAAAAAATTTTTTTAACACTTTGAGTTAAATTAGACAATAGCATCTCCACAAGTTTTGCATTCATTAAGGATTTTTCAACTTTTCTTTTTGTTCTTCCATTTCTCCCTCCCTACTTTACTTCTTCTTTCTTCTTTTCCTTCCTTCTCTTTTCTTCCTTCCTTCCTTTTCCTTCCCTTCCCTTTCTTCCTCCTTTCCTTTTTCCTTTCCTTTCTTTGTCTCTTCCTTCCCTTCCTTCCTTCCTACCTCCCTCTTCTCTCCTTCCCTTTCTTCTTCCCTTTCTCCCTCCCTTCCTTTCTTCCTTCCTTTCTGCCTCCCTTTCTCCCTTCCTTCCTTCTCTTCTTCCTTTCTTTCTTTCTTTTTCTTTCTTTCTTTTTCTTTCTTTCTTTCTTCCTTTTTTCTTCTTTCTTCCTTTTTTCTTCTCCCTTCCTTCTTTCCTTCCTTCCTTCCTTTCTTCCTCCCTTCCTTTTCTCTCTTCCTCTCTCCCTTTTCTTACTCCCTCCTTCCCTCCTTCCTTCCTTCCTTTCTCCCTCCCTCTCTCCCTCCCTTTCTCCTTCCCTCTCTCCCTTCTCTCTCTCTCTTTCTTCCTTCTTTCCTTCCTTCCTTCCTTCCTTCCTTCCTTCCTTTCTTTTTTTTTTCTTTTTTGTATTACATGGGTTGGGAAGAATGGAAACGCTAAATATATTAATGACTCTGTAAAGATCCACTTCTTGTTTACGGATCACTACAAGGCCAAGGGGTTCTGGTACACACCAGGACTGCCAAAAGCCAGACTATGCATAATACATGGACCAAAAAATAAAGCCATAAAATTAAAGTGGTAATAAATTTAGAATCAGTAAAACTAAAGTGCTTCTTTGCACAGTACATTTTGTACCCTTTATTGGGGCAAGGAAGAGGGGTTCCATAGTGGTAATGGTAGTCTGACAAATGTTGAGGCAGGAATTTAGAAAAAAAAAAAAAAGTAATCTCCTAGCAATGAATCAGCTGAATATAAGCAAAAAAAATTTCTCCCCTGAAAATCCCCTCAATGAAGGTATGACTTAATCAAATGCAGAGAATAGGAATACATGTTGCCAGTGAAGGTAAAATATTTTCAGAAAATGAGATATGTTCTATAACTGGAATGCTAAGAGCTTTCCCATGGAGAATAAGTGCACATTAAATGCAACAGAAATTGATGGGAGTATGAAATTGTCTTCCTTAGTCCTCATCACTCCACAAAGTGGAGCCAATATTGAGACCCCATCTTCCCTGAAGTGAATGAAGGGATGGGAGACCAGGCAGGAAAGGGGTGTAGAAGACAGGATGTGAAGACAGCTGGGGACCAGCTGAAATCAAAGGCCAGCATAAAAGACCAGTAGGGGGTAGACAAGGAGACCTGGTCATTCTTGAGCAGAGCTATTTCCCAAGTATAGGAAAGCAGCTGTGCTTTGAGACTGGGACCTTGATAAAACCCCAGGATTGGCCATAGCTCATTTGGACCTTAATGAATGCCAGAGTGGACAATTTTATGTTATAAACTTCTCTCTAAACTCCAATCCTACAAATATAAGTCCACTTCAACATCTGGCCCTTCAATGAAGCTCAATACATCATTTGAAAAAAAAAAGAGAGAGAGAGAGAGGGAGAGGATAATGTGAAGATTGATTCAGTTAGTAAGAGCATACTTTAAAATCTCTCTGAGGTTTTAAAGTGCAGCTTTATTTAGAATAATTCTAAGAACCAGAGGAAGAGTCCCTTTATGACTAATCCAAATTCTGCTTGTAAGACATCTGGCCTCTGCTATGCAGAAGGGACATAACTGACAAATCTTCAATTTGCACACAAATAGCAGTATTTCTCTAATGTTTTCAATTGTCCACTCTAAAAATAACTTTTTTTAAAGCATCCATCTGCCATGCTGGTGTGCACCTTCTGATTGATCTAGGGGCAATGATATATACCATCTTTTGAAATTTAGAGATGAATGAATGAATGTAAAACCATTTAAGTACTTTTCATCTTACGTTCTTGTCTATTTTCTTCCACAGATCTTCGCAAGTCATCCTTCCAATATATTGCTAGAAACTTTTTCTCTAGTATGGAGATTCTTAACCTAAGGTCAATGATTTTTTTAAGTTGTTGCGTTTTGTATTTTCAACAACTATATTTCAATATAATTGGTTTCCTTTATAATCCTTAGTATTCTAGGCATATAAAAACATTGCTATGAAAAGGGGCTCATGGGATTAGCCAAAATATCAATGGAATCTTTTGCACACATACATACTCAAAAAAATATAAGAATGTATATTCTAGGTCTTGGTCTTGGTAGGTGCCAGTGGAATACTTAGGCTGTCAGTCTATGATTCACTCCCATTTCATCATATGATCAACCTAGTCATTTGTTTCCTCAATTAAATGCTTTGTCATTTCTTAAAAACCATAGTCTCCAAGGAATAAAAATTCATAGAATCATTGATCTGCAGCAGTAAACACTCCAAAGGCAATCCTGGCCAACTCTCCCTCCCCCATTCTACAGGTGAGGTTGATAAATCATTTATTAACAAGCACCTGCATATTATAAACCTACACCAAAAATTGTGGGGAAATCACTGTACAATTATTTTACTGATTATAAATTATAAATGAGAAGGGATTTAAGTAGAATTAACATTATAATTGCTGACCTTTTACTTACCCAGGCAATTCCCCCAAATCTATCAGGTAAGACCTGATTGAACAGATAGACTTGTATCTACCTCCAAAAGTTCAAAAACAACTTATATAAATGCACACGCTCACACACACACACACACAAACACACACACACACTTTTCTGACCTGGGTGAAGCAGGAGTGGAATGCTCTGCCTCCACCTTTCAGATTCTTACAAAGATAAAGAAAGAAGCTTATTTCAAACATTGTAGAAACAATCTAAAAATGAGACAGTCTCCTAGTCAACCCCAGCATAAGGGACATAAGCACCACCCTCAAAGTCTTTTCTGACTTAGATATGTCATCTTACTTTTTTTTTAAATCATTTTACAAAGCTTTATGATAATGATTTAGTCAAGTTTTACCCTGGCAGTGTGAACGGGACAATTTTAAAGTCTGTGTTTTTATAATAACTGAATCTTAAATTCACTGAGCAAGTATGTTAGAATAAAAATTATCATTATTTAATATTAAGTTTATTGTATATAATTTGATTGATACTACTAGTGCTCAAAGGGCTATAATGAAAAATCTTTGACACAGGAATGTGAAGTTAGGATTATTTGATTTTCAATCACATGATTATTCATGTGTATTCACATGATTAAAGTCAATTCAATTCACTTCCACACTCATTAAGTATCTACTATGTTCAAGGCATTGTGTTATACTGGGGATAAATAATAAAAGAAAAAAATTTTAAAAGACAAAGACAAACAAGTCTAACCCTAAACAAGGGTTTAAATGCTTCCCAGTATTGTAATAAATACAGAGACAAGTAGTACACTACAGAGATAAGTAGTACACTGTAACTTGAAGACAGAGAGAGTCAGCCAGATAAGAGACAGACAGTGATTACTAAATAGGAAATCAAGGAAGGCTTCTCAGAATAGGAGATACCAGATCTGAGACTTGTTTTCAGAAGATTGATCAGAAGAGAGAGTAAATTTTAGGTATGGGGTTTGGTTGATGGAAAATCATAGACAGAAGATAGGATTTTGAATATGAAAAATAACAATAATCTAGTTTGGCTGAAATACAGAATTATGAAAGAATAATGAGAAATAAAATTAGAAAAGTAGGGGCTAGATTATAGAGGAATTTAAATGACAGATGAAAAATTTGTATTTTCTCCTAGAATAAGGATATTGAAAATTTTTGTGTAATAGATTCCTATATCAATCTAGTGTATCTAGTGAATCTGTAGAATAATATTTTAAACAATATTTTAAAATAATTAACTGAAAGACTATACTTCAGTTACAGGTTAGTAGAAGGAAAAGATTTTTTTTTTTTTTTCCAATTCCCTCCCCTTTAGAAGTATATAGACTCCAGATTGGGAAAAAAAAAAAAAAAAAAATCCTATTTGAGAGACATTTTAGAGCCAATGATGGTATTTTAAGTTTAACAAAAAAAAAAAAAAAAAAAAAAAGCATGGGAACTACTTCCAGACAGCCAAGATGGTAGAGTAAGCATTGAATCATTGCAACTCTGCCATAATCATCTTCAGACAACCAAAAAATAATACCCCGACAGGTCCTGGGATAGCAGAACTAGTAAGGAGACAGGATAAAGAAATCTTTTAGCCCGAGAAACTTGAAAAATCAGCAGGAGGGAACCATCTTACTCTGGTAAAGTGGGGCACAGTCCAAGATAGGCTGGCAGCAAGCCCCACTTCAGCAAACCAACAGAAATCCTGAGCCCCAGTGGAGTGGAGTGGTAAATGCCAGCACCAAGATTCTCCATTTGCATGTGCCTTGGCATAGACAAGGGAGCTGGCAGAGTCCAGCTCCAGGTATCACCATGTGCTTCAGAAACCCCTGGACAAAACAGCACCCTCCAGAGGCCAGACCAGCACCCAGCATAGCCCAGGGCAAACAAATATATGCCAACCATATAGGTGCCTAAGCAAACAGGCAGCCACCAGTAGAACCCTGGCATTCTTTAGAGTGACCTTGGAAAATTGGCAGCCTCTGGAAGTGCCAGTACTTCATTGTAGCCCCAGAGAAATAGAACCCTGAAAAAGAACAATTTAAAAACTCAATTGAACATCAAATTTAATATCCTGAAAATCAAATTTGAGATTAATAAGACTGAAAGTTGGGTTTTTTAAAGTAACTATTGAGCTAATAAAAAAATCTAGGAACTGGTTTTATAAAAATAACCAATGAAATAGATAAGTCATTGGTTAATCTGGAAAAGAAGGAAGCACATAAAATATCCAGTATCAATAATGAATGAAGAAAAAATTAAAACAAACAGAAAATATTTTGCCAAAAATCTGACAATCAGAGCAAAATTGATGAATGCTGACAAAAATAGGTCAATAGGTCAATAGATCAGGAAATAGAATGCCTAATTAATTCCATTTTAAAAACAAGATTCAAGAAGTAGGAAAAATTAGCCAGGGCTAGATGGGTTTGTGAGTGAATTCTACCAAGTATTTAAATTCCAATACTATACAAACTATTTGGAAAAATATGCAAAGTAATTCTACCAAACTCTTTTTTTATAACACAAATATAGTGCTGATATCTAAACCAGGAAAAGCTAAAACAGAAAAAGATAATAATAGGCCAATTTCCATAATGGATATTTATGTAAAAAATTTGAAAAAAATACTAGCAAGAGGATTACAACAATATATCATAAAGCTTATATACCATAAATATAAGGTTGGTTCAATATTAGGAAAAATATCAACGTAATTGACCATATCAATATCAAAAGCAGTAGAAATTATATGATTATCTCAATAAATATTCAAAAAGTTTTTGACAAATACAGCACCCAATCCTATTAAAAATCCTAGTGAGAATAGGATAAAAGGAAGCATTTCTTAAAATGATAAGCAGTATCTATCTAAACCCATCAATAATGTAAAGGGGATAAACTAGAAGCCTTCCCAATAAGATCAAGGGTGAATCAAGGATACCCATTATCATCACTATTATTCCATATGGTACTAGAAATGTTGCTATAATAACAAAACCAAAAAAAAAAAAAGAAAAGAAAATTGAAGGAATTAGAATAACCAGCGAGAAAAAAAAAGCTGTCACTTTTTGCAAATGATATAATGATATACTTCAAGAATCCTATAGTATTAACTAAAAATTACTCGAAATAATTAACAACTTTAGCAAAGTTTCAGTATGTAAAATAAACCCACAGAAATCATCATAATGTTTTTATATGACCAACAAAGCCTAGCAACAAGAGATAGAGAAATTTGATTTAAAATAACTATAGGCAATATAAAATATTTGGGAGTGTACCTGCCAAGACAAACCCAGGAACTATATGAACACAATTATAAAACATTTTCACAAAAATAAAGTTAGATCTGAACAATATGAAAAATAACTATTGTTCATGGGTAGATCAAGCCAATAAAATAAAAATGACAATTTTACCAAAATTAATCTATTTATTCAGTGCCTTACCAAACTACAAAAAATTTATCTGATAGAACTAGAAAAACATAACCAAAATTTATCTGAGTGGGATAATAAAAGGTCAAAAATATCTAGAGAATTAATGAAAAGAAATAAAGGAAGGTGGCCTACAAATACCAAATATTAAACTATTTTATAAAGTAGGATGCACCAAAATTATCTGGTATTGACTAATAGTTAAAATAAATTTGATGCACAAAACACAGTAGTCAATGACTATAGTAGCCCAATATTTGATAAACTCAAAGGCCTTAGCTTTTGGAATAAGAATTTACTATTTGGCAAAATTTGGCAAAAACTGCTGGTAAAACTGGAAAACAATAAGACACAAAATAGGTATGGAACAACATCTCACACAATTTACCATGATGAGATCAAAATGGTGATGATTCAGGCATAAAAAGTGATACCATGATCAAATTAGAAGAGCAAGAAATAGTCTACTTGTTGGATCTAAGGGGAGAGGAAGAATTCATAACAAAACAACAAATAGCATTGTGATTATATTAAACTAAAAGGCCTTTGTACAAATAAAATTAACGTAACGAAGAAAACGTTATCCATAACTAGATAAAGAACTGATAGACTCTGAATACAAATTGAAGTATATTTGTTTTTTACTTATTTTAGTCTTTTTTGTTTCTTTTTTTCTTTTGATCTGTTTTTTCTTTCACACTTCTAATATGGAAATGTGTTTTATATGATAGCACGGTATAAGTTATATCAAATTGCCTGTCATCTTCAAGAGAGGGATGATTACATACAAAGTTGGCTGGAAGAATGTACACCAATAGAGAGGCAAATATTTAGGAAATGTGTAGGGTCAAAGTAACTCACACTTCTGGCTCTTCAGGTTTACAGTCTTTTCCTAACTTATTCTTGTTGTCAAGTTGCTACTCCTAGGCACAGGTTCTTTGTTTAGTAGATCACTCAAATGGCCCCCTTGGACCTGTTTCTTTTCTCAGTTCAGATTCTATGACCAGGATTAGCTATTTTATCTAATCTCAGGCTTCTCATACTCCTCAAAAATGTCTCTGACTTAGACTCTATTCCTGTTTCCTTCCAAGTTATGTTGACTTCTACTAGTCAGCTAGCTCTGATGTAGGTTAGGATGGAGGCATCTCCCCGGAGCGATGTATTCCCTGAGATTTGAGGAACTGTTTTTTTTTTTTTTTCTTGTTTTTTTTTTTTTTTTTCTTAAAACAAGATCTGGATTCTACTTTCACTTTGGTCTTTCTGCTTTTCTGCCAAGTGTCACCTCTCATTGTCACCTACTTCAACTGCCTGCCTAAAAGATACTTTCTAATTTCATCAAATTTGGTGAATAAACTGTTATTCCTTCATTTAAAAAAAAAAAAAAAAGGCCAATGGCTTAAGGGGTAATGTCTTGACTGACGCATAATTTAGATTTAAACAAAGCATAGTTGCACAAAGTTGTCAGCCTTTCTCTTTTCCAGAATAGCAGAGTTCAGTAGCAAAACAAAAGTGAAAATGCTTGGTGTTGGTCCAAAATGACTTTTGGTGTCTTCAATCTCAAAGTGCTCCACAGTGACTGCTTCAATCACCTTCATGACTCTTGGAACAAATAGTTTTTTGTTCGTCCATTCCCCAGGGAAGTCTTTACATGCTTAGGACAGATATCCCCATGTCAAGGGAGCTGAAAATCTACTTTACACTTTAAGGTATTATCTAGGTTATCTGCCTCTTTACATTCTATGATTTCATCAATAGATGAAATTGATTAGAAGTTTCTTTCTCCTCATATGACTTTCTACTTTCAAGGAACATATATCCTATTGAGGAAATATAACATGCAAATAAATCAGTCTAGCATAAGGAAAATTAAAAGTGAAAAGAGCAATAAGAGGACACAGGAAGATTTCTTAGAAAACGTGACCATAAGCAAAACAAATTTCTAAGAGGTAAAATTGAGAGATTCCATTGCAATGATACACAAATGTACAGCAGCAATAAATGGAATATTGAGTTGAAAAAATAAGTAGTACAGTTTTCCTGGAATGAAAAGGAATAAAATGAAATGTCTGGAAAAGTAGTTATGAGCAAGATTGTGGAGGGTCTTAAATGTCACAAGAAGGTTTCTATTTTATCCTTAAGGTAATGTGGAACTACTTTCCAATCCAATATCCAATACAACAAATGTTTACTAAATGCCTAGTATGTGCCAGCCACTGTGTTATGCTCTGAGATACAAGTAAGAAAAACTACCTACCCTTAATGAGTTTATAATCTAACAAGAGAGACAAAACACAAAAAGAGGCAGGAAAGGGAGATAGTGGACAGGAGAGCCAGTTCACCAGGAGATACCTTGTTCCACAGAATTGACACCAGGCAGAGCATCATTTGCAAAGTGGGACACTAAGGTAGGTTCTGTACATCAAAGCATTCTGGTGAATTTAGGAGTGATGAGCTTATCTTAGAAGGGGAAGTTATTTCCATGGAATTGAAACCAGGCAAAGCAACAGATGGAAAACGGAAAGAGAAAGATTTTTAGCATTATGCTGCTATACTTTGTAAAATTTTAGGTTAAAAAATAATTTAATTTACTCCACAGTTTTAAACAGAGTAAAATTACACACACACACACACACACACACACACAAAATCTTCCCCCTCCTCCAATCTTCACATAGGTAGGGCAAAAACTAGCTCTGTAACTCTGGGCAAATCACTTAACCTCTATTTGCCTCAGTTTCCTTATCTGTCAAATGGAAAGAAAAAAGCACCTACCTTTCATTATTTTTTGTGAGGATCAAATGAGATCAAATTTTTTAAATGCCTAGCACAGTTGAGAGTGATATGTTCAGGAGTTTCATCTGGATTTTGAGAAAACACTGGACACTTAAAATTATCACTTTGAATTTATTTTAAAATGCAATATAGTGTATAGTATTTGGAAAATAGCTTAAATTTGTTAACTGTGTAATATTAATGCTACCTATATAATGATGCTGTTGTTCTAAGTAGGTTTAAATATGTTGCACTAAAGATTCTGGGACATCAGCAGGTCAAGGGAATAGGCAAAAAGCCAGTACCAGGAAAAATCATTACATTTCATATAAAAGAATTAGGGAAACAATAAATTTTCTTTTAGGTAAATGAACTTAAATCAAAAGGGCACAGGCACTGAAGATAAGGAAAAGGATCCACAATGCATGAAAACAACAAACCAACAGGATTTCAACAAGAACAGTCTGAATATAAAAGCCAGTCACAGTGGCCAGCAAAAGGCACCAGCAATCTGAAAATGAAAACAAATAGAAGAAGCAGGGGGCTAACTAATAGGAGATGAACAACAGCAGAAAGAAGGAAAGGGATAAATCCTCAAACCAAGGCAACTTATTATCCTTATTTATCATTTTCCTCTCACTCTCATTAAATACAATTTTGAGTCAACCAGGACTGGAATTTTTAAACTGGCTGTTAACATATTATGGGTTTAGGTTACGGGCACTGTTCCTAAGACATTTGCCTAATACTTTGGTTTTGTGTATATGACAGAATCAATGCATTCTGAAGGTAGAAACAGAGACAGTATATTGTGGTTACTAACCTATTCAGTCAATAAATATTTATTAAATGCCTGCTGTATGCTATACAGAGAGCTAAGTGCTAGAGCTACAAAAAAAGAGACAAGGAACAGTGCCTTCTCATGGGAATTTTACTATCTAATGGGAGAGTTTATATGCAAATAACTATGCAATAAAAAAATTGTGTGTATGTGTATGCATATCCATATATATTCATACATACATATATATATGCATATATATATAAAATAATAGGGAAGGCACTAGCCTAACTAGGGTTATCTTCATGCTTACAATGAGTTAGACAAAGAAGAAGCAAGAATCACTTCATATCCTGAGGAATATATATATTAAGGTTGTGAAAAGGTAAGGAACTTGTAAAGAAGACAGAGAACAAATCAGGAGAACATGCTGTCTGAAAATAAAGAAGAAAAACTCCAATAAGAAGTAATGAAACAATTTTTAGAAATTCAATTTAATTCAACAGGTGTTTTTATTCATTAAGTGCTTACTGTATACCAGACAGTAGGACAACAAAGACAAAAATGAAATAGATCCTGCCTTTTAAAAGCTTACATTCTATTGGAAGAAGGAAATAAGGAGGATAAGATACAACATGTTTATAGCTACTTTTATATAAAATACATAATTATATTCAGAATAATAGAGGTATTGTTATACAAAGTATTTAAGCATAAATAGAGTTTCACAGGGATGGGAAGGTCCTTAATAATCAAGAGGATCAGGAGCAATAAAGAACTAAAGATTGCCATGAGGAGAAAGGAGGAAGTTCGCATAGGACTATCCATGGGTAGAAAAGTCATGATAGTTGTTGAGTTCCCAGTGAGAGACCAAAGCATGTGGGGCAATGACCTAAGAACATTCCCAGAGACAGTTTATCATTCAAGTGACTGTCTACAATATGATGAAAGACCCCTAAATAAGACCTATTAAACTAGACAACCAGGTTCCTAGTGATTCATATAGGGTTAAATTATACTACCAAAAGGAGCACTGAAAATATTAATAGAGAATTTGGCAAATTTAGCAAGAGACTGAATACTTTAGCAGTAGCAGGAGTTTTTCCATCAGTGCTATCAATTGAAGATAGAATCTTCTAAAAAGAATAGCAGATTTAGGATATAAACAACTATTTGGAAAGATGTGTTTACAGTCACTTTGTGAGTTTTGCTTTGTCAGAAAAAAAAATCAAGAATTTAATAGTTATGGGATATGTGTATAAATATTGAGGAATGACTACTAGAAAAAAAATACCTATAAAATTTCCATTTATAAGCCAGAGAGAGGAGAGAGAAGAATAATTCTTATTTATCAACATGGAAATCTGCTTCAAATATAAAGTCAATAAGAGAAGAAACATGATAGAATAGAAGACTAGTTAGACATTTTCAGCTATGGACATTCTTTTTATTAGTGGAATGACTGGTGAAGACTTGAGAAACAGAAAATATGGCATATGCTGTTCAGTTTCCTAAAGACTGTCTTTTAATCTGAATTGCCCTTACCAAATTGCCAAATATATAATATCTTTGCTACCTTTAAAAAAAAAAAAAGCTCCTAAGATTTTTTTTTTAAAAAAACAGCAATAATCATTCTTCTTTGAATAAAATTATGGTATCTGGAAGCAAAATTGGAAAGGAAAAACAAAATTAAATAATAATGGTAGGTTCTTAGCCAGCAATGGAGTGCAGCTATTAGAGGCAATTAAAATATACATTCCTGCAACCTGGTAGATCTGAATAAAATGCCTTTAAATTTCAAAAGGAGAAGGAAGAAAACTGCCTACATACACCCAAACTAAACCACTTATCTCATAAATTAACATATAAGGCCTTGACAAAAGGGTATCTGTGAAAAGGTCCAGGAATTCACAATATATAACAACAAAGATGAGAGTTTATAGCAAGATTAATGGTCTTTGATATCTACACAGAATTGTAAGAGATAGTTTAAAACAAAGCATAACAAAACAAAAACATCCCCAGTAGATACAATCAAAGTAAATTGAAGTAGTCAAAAGAAAATTTTTAAATGATAAATGGCCAAATGAAAATCTTGTTTAAAAATAGCAAGGCTATTTGGTCTCTTTATAATAGCTTTGGGTACAGAAAACCATTTGGAAAGGGTTGAAAGAAGTTTAAGTAGTGAGAGATTAGTCATCAACTATTCATAATGTTTTGTGAAAAACATCATAGAATGGGCAGAGAGAGATAGAAAGGTAGTTAGATAAAGTAAGTGGATCAAAGTATATTTTTATTTATATTTCTATAACTACATAAAAACTGATCCTTTGCTTATTAAAAAGAAAGTCAGCATTTGACTGAATAAAAATAAAAACCTAAACTTTCATTTTTATTCTGTTTCCACAATGCCAAGTAACCAAATAGGTTTTCATCTCACTCAACCACTAAAATGATTTTCCTAAAGTGCAGATCACCCCCTAGCTACTATCCCCTACTCAATAAACTCCAGTGGCTTCCTATCAAATGCAAAATTCCCTGTTTGGCACTAAAAGTCCTTCATAAGCTTATTCCCTCTTACCTGTTCAGTTGTCTTACATCTTACTACTTTACATTTAATCTTCATTCCAGTGATAGTGGCCTCCTTATTGTTCCATGAACAAGACTCTTTATCTCTTAGCCCTGGATATTTTCTCTTGCTGTCCCCCATTCCTGGAATTCCCTCTTCTACCCAGACTACTGACCTCCTTGGCTTAACTAAAATCACATCTTCTACAGGAAGTTCTCCCCAAACTCTCTTAATTCCAGGGCATCCCCTCTATTGACTTTTTTCCTATTTATCTTGATTATAGCTTGCTTTGTGTATATTTATTTATATATATTGCATCCTCCATTTTTTGTAAGCTTCTTGAATTCTAGAGACTGTCTTTTGATATTTCCCAGCACTTAGCAACATATCTGGTATAAAAAGAGTGTTCAATACATTTTATTAATTAATTGATTGACTTATCTAGCTCTTTGATGCCAAAGACAGCCACAAGGTGTTGAACATCCAACTTCATAATAATGTATACCACAAGTTCCTAAAAGATAGTAACCCAAATGTTAAGATTGTCATGTAATGGTCGAATGAAGAAGTAGAAGTGGAACTCTAGGTTCACCATTTAATTTGATTTTTTTAAAAATTACTTAAACACCTCTTGTGTACAAATATTATTCCTAAATACTGAGAATGCTAAAAGTCTTAGGAAATACACCTATCAGGGGATTAGGCAGACACTAACATACATGTTAATAAATACTAAATAAGAGGTAATGAAGAGGGAGAAAATATTAACTGGAAAGTTCAGGGAGGATCTGTATGTGACAATTAGGTTGAACTCTGGAGGTAGATTCTGAAAAGCAGATATAAAGAGAAAGTACATTCCAGGCAGGGAGGATATCTTGTATGAATGCAAGTATGCAGAAAAGGTTTGGGGTAGAGTGGAAAGCAGCAAAGGTTAAGTGCAGGGATTAGAGACCTGACAGAGTACATAAAGGGAAATATTGCAAAATAAAGGTGTGAAGAAGGCATTTTGCAGACAGGTAATGGAGGTCCATAAATGTCAGGCTGAGGAATTTGTCTTTCATTCTATGGACAAAAGAAAGTCACTAAAGATTTTTGAGGAAGGGAGTGGACATGACCCCCTTGTCTTCAGTCTCTTCTCTCCTGTACTTTATTTAGTAATATTCTTTCCTGAGTTTTATGGAAAATAAATACTCTCCCACTAGAAGAAAGATAAATTGGGAAAGTATTGCAATAGTAGAGAGGTGATTCAGTGGATAGAGTATTGGGCTTAGAGTCAGAAAACCCAATCTCAAACATTTATTAGCTATATGACTCTGAGTAAGTCACTTAACTGTTTACCTCAATTGACCGCAGAAAGAGACAGTAAACCACTCTAGTATGTTTGTCAAGAAAATCCCAGGCATAATATGATCCAAGGGAGATACAAAGAGTTGGACAAGACTCAACAACAGGCCAGCTAGATGGCACAATGGATAGAGCACTAGCCCTGCAGGCAGGAGGACCTGACTTTTCAGGCCTCAGACACTTAACACTTACTAGTTACAGAATCACACAAATGGGCAAGTTACTTAACTACAATTGCCTTGATAAACACACACACATACAACAACAACAACAAACTCCAAGTACAAACAAAAGGAAATTAGAAACTGAACTAGAGTCCTTCCTCTGAGACCTAGAAAAGAAAGAAATAGATATGAGAAAGACATGAGAGTTGTTGTAGATACAAAATGAGGAGGAAATGACAATTAGATAGGTGGAGTGAGGGAAAAGGGAAGAAAAAACGGTTCTACTGTTATAAACGTGGGTAATTTGGAGGCAGAATACTTAATGTGGTAGAAGTGGGGGAAGTTGGCTCGAGTTTTATTTGGAGCATGTTAATTTTGAGGTGCCAAAGAGACACTGATATGGAGAGGGAAGGAGGCAATTGGAGATCTGGGCTAGAATTCAGGAGAGGAATTAAGATTTGTTGCATCTAGAATAACTGGACCCATGAGAATGGATAAGATCATTAAGGAAAAGAGAGTAAAGAAAAAGGACCCAGGATAGAGGACTTGACATACAGAAAGACAGACAGATAGATAGATAGATATATCAATCGATATATATGTATGCATGTGTTGTGTGTGTATACACACTTAAGGGATGGGACATAGAGGATGAAAGAAAACAAGAAAAACTCAAATAGATTCTAGAGAAAGCAGGACAGAGCAGTCACCTAAGCAACAAGAGACAATATCTAAACAGAAAAGATGGTCGACATTGTCAAAAAGCTATCAAGATGCCCAAAAACCTGTCCAGAAAAGAAGCTATTGCATTTAGAAATTAAGGGATCATTAGTAACTTTACTATGAGATATTTGGTCTCTTCTGTGGTCTCCATAAGGTAATCCCCTTTTATACATCCTCTACTTTCTAATCTATTGAGGGGAATAAGAATACAAAGTTTATGCTGCATAGTTTAATTTCATATCAGAATTGTTTCTATAGTGAATAGAAGCAATTATGTGATTTTGTTAAGAATACTGTTTGACAACAGTTTCAAAGCCTCTTTCTACTTATTATTGGTAGAATTGGAAAGATTCTCATCTCACATGCGGAAAATATGAACATGACCCAGAATGACAGTTTTCATAATTTTATATTGCATTGTATATACATTATTCAAACATGAGATCCATATCAACTTCAAAATGAATTTACACTTGAAGCCCTTTTAAAAATTCATACAGAAAGATACTAATCAAATACCAAAGGTTTCTTTAAGAAATTAAATGTCAAAAAAAAACCTTGACCCAATATCATTAAACATTTTATATATGCAAATAAAACATGATCCTGTCTTGTTGCAGTAAAATCTTCACCATATGGTATAATGTTCAAAAGTAAAATTGTATTCAAATTTTCAACTTTCCTGGTGCTAAATATCTCAAAATCTTTTACCACTTCTAACTGTAACTACATTTATCATTGCCATTACAATGGCAAAATAGCTAAATTTAGAGAAAAAAAAGAAACTAGAAAAAAGTATTTCAGCATTAGTGACACAAATTCAGCACTATAATAGTTTACACATACACACATGAGAAAGAGAGAGAGGAGAGAGAGAGAGAGAGAGAGAGAGAAGTAGCTTAAGTAATGCAAAATATATAACAATCTCAAATGGCGTTTTCATCTTTGTCTCATTGACTTTTTCACAATTTAATCAACTACTTCAAGGAAATACATAAAATTAAAATCATTACTAGAGTTACATTTACTAGAATGATGATAATGATCAGCTTTTCCCATTAAGTTCCAGGGGTTCAATGAATATATTAGCTTGCTGTCACAACCACCAAGGATCAGCATAAAGCATTATCAAGCAAAATGAAGTTGTTTTCCAATCCTACCCAGGCTTGTTCCTAATTGGCCCCCTTAGGCCACTGCCAACAGAACTGGCATTCTGAGTCCAATGAATAATGAAGGGCTTCTGTATCTCATTCTAGTGAATAAGGCCCCAGTCAAGCCCTTGCCAACTTAAATGGAGTTGCTGTTGTTGTTGTTTAATATTTATTGGATTCCCATGTACCAAAGACTAGTATGTAGATAACACTATTCTGAAATTAGCTTTGAAATTTTATCAGTGCAAATTAGCATATTTTGTTAACAATTACAGAATATTTTAAAAAATATGCTAGGATATAATAAAATATTTTAAACCGGTATAAAACTGTATCAAACATTTTATCTTGCAAGAGAATAATTATGATGTGCGGATACTTAACCTTTAGATTCCAATAAAAATAAGTTAGCTTATGTATGGCACAAAATGATACTCAATGCATAGGATGGGCTTTATAATAGAATCAGCTTATTTTCAAAATTTGGTGGAAGATGAAAAGATATGATTATCTGTACACACACACACACGCACATACACACACACACACCTTAGCCTGACTGCTATTTACTAACAGTGTAAATTTTGACAAATCATATGATTTTTCTGGGCTTCATTTTCCTTATTTTTAAAAAGAAATTATTAATCTATGTGTTCTCTGAGATCCCTTTATGTTTGAAATTCTGGGAAACAATTGGACTCTGAAAATAAAGTCAGTGTAATTGGATAGAAGAATATAGGGTGAGGAATATGGTATAGGAAGATTGGAAAAGTAGGGGATAGATGAGAAGAGGGCTAGGTTATAAAGGCTTTGAATGCTAAACAAAAGGTTTTCTATTTAATCCTGAAAGTAATAGGGAGGTATTCGAATCTATTGAATATGAGGGTAATATGGTCAGACTGGTGCTTTAGGACAAAGCTTCTTAAACTGTGGGTAATGACTCCATATGGGGTCTTGTAACTGAATGTAGGGGTCATGAAATTATGATTCATTTTTATTCGATGTCTGATTTGTATGCCTATTTTATATTTCTATGTGCCCAGGGTCATGTAAAAACTTCTTAGCAAAAAAAAAAAAAAAAAAAAGAAAGAAAATGGTCATAAGTGGAAAAAATTTAAGAAGTTCTGCTTGAGGAAAATCACTTTGGCAGCTGAAGAAATGGATGGGAATAGAAAAAATCATAGCAAGCATGTGATGAAGATCTGCACTTCATTATTAGTTGTATCAGAAGAGAGAAGGGGTTATATCTGAGAGATGTTGCAAAGATAAAATTGACAGGCCTTGAAATGGATTGAATATGGGTCATGAGAGACAGTGAGGAGGGATGAATGATACCTACATTGAGAGTCTAGTGAACTAAAAGGATAATAGTACTCTAAAAATAAAAGAGAAGTCTGAAAGAAGGGAGAAATTAGAAGCAAAAATTATGTTTAATTTTGGAAACAAGTTTATGTTATCTACTGAACATTCAGGTCAAGATTTCTTAAAGGATATTGGAAATCTGAGCAAGAGGCAGCAAAGAAGTTAAAAGTGGATACATAGATTAGAAAATCAATAGCCTAGGGATGGTGACACAAATAGGAAAAGTAGGAACAGGGATGTATATTTAGAGTAGAAGACAAGTTGGAGATGTTGACGTAGCTAGCTAAGTATATAAATTTAAGTAAACATATTAATCTGCTTAGCAGTTGGTAGTATGTTACTGGAGGTAAAGAGAGAGTTGACAGCTAGACATGTGGATTTGGGTATTCTGTGAATAGAAATAATATTTGAATCCACTGACACTCATGAAATTCCTAAGAGGGATCCTAGAATGTTTTCTTGTTAAAATTAGGAAAATGGAACCAACAATCCATGAGAAGAAGTTGTCACAGAGGAAAAAGAAGACACAGGAGAGACTAATATCCTGAAAAATCAAAAGAGGGAGAGTATCTAGAAAAGGAGGCAGTTAACAAAGTCAAACAATACCGAGAAGTCAAGAAGACTGAGGAAAGAGAATATCATTAAATTGAGCAATTAAGTGATTCTTGACAACCTTGATGAGAGTTGTTCCAGTTGAGTGGTAGTGTCCAAAGCCAGGTTAAAAGGAATTATGTAGTATATATTTGTATGATGGAGGAGGGTGGAGAGAGATGGACAAAGGCATAGACATAAATAGAGAAGACAGAAAAGCATAGAGAAGACAAGGTCTGGAACAAAGACAGAGGACCCAGATAGGAAGAATAAAGGCTAATACAAAAGTTAAAAGGATAACTTGAGAGTTGTGAAACTTGCTGAAAATCCATGGTCTTCATCATTTATGGAATAAAATGTAATCTGGTAATTTTATATATATAATACACATATATATATAAGTATATAAATATATACTTAAAACCTTATAATAAATACTTATATGATATAATATGTATGTAACATATAATATAATATGTAATTATAAACCACATACATATATCTTATATATGTAATTTTAATGTCTATAGAGAAGTTTTCTTTGAATAAACCAGAGTAGAAAATTCAATAATTTTGTACATATTACAAACAAGAAAAGTTAAGCTAAGAGAAGATGAATGATTTGCTTAGTGTGCCATTACAGAAAATGTACTGCCTCTGGGTAGAAATTTTGTCTCTCTATAACTTTGGCCAAACCTCTTAATCTTCGTGAACTTTGCTTTCTGCAATAATAAAAGAAGGGATCTTGGACTAGGATGGCTCTTGAGGTTCTTTTCCAGCTCTTGACCTATGATCCTAAGACCCTATGATCTACACTCCTAAGTAAATATATCAGAGATAGCAATCAAATCCAGGTTTCCTAGCTACAGGATGAATGCTCTTTCCACTATATCATGTTGGCTCTGGAAGCCATCAAAAGGAATTTTAGCACCTAGGTGCCTAAGGTGAATTGTGTGGATAGTCAGTGAGAAAATTCACTATCCTGTGGTTAGCAAACTCCTTCCTTCCATCCCCGATTTTTAAGAGTTGCAGATCACCTGGACAAATTTTTTTTGCCTAATACCACACTTCCTTCCTTCCTTCCTTTCTTTCCTGAAATGAAAACAAAAGATTTGAATATTACCATCAGTACCATCATACACCATATCTGCCACTGTGCCTCTAGAAGCCTTTAATTGTCAGTTTTTAAAGAAATTTAGGGGATTTCTCTATTCAGGTTTATGATATTGGAACCAAAAGCAGAGAAATTTCTTGTTCCAACCATACCTGGCCCAGGACTCAGATGCTTGGGCAGATTTATGGAACTTATATAAATGTCTGTGGCATTTATCCCTACCTTCTCAATGAAAAACATTCCTGGTTAAGCAAGAGACTTTAAATTAGTTGGAATTTTCTTTGACAATCTAAACATTTTCTATGGCCTCAATTTTAGTACTTATTATTTATTTAGGACTGCAGTCTACCATGGTAAGTATGATAACATTGACTTTGTGCTAGATGAGAGTAAATTTGAATGTCACACTAGTGACATTTGAAAGTAAAAATAAATTAACCTTGCAAAGACCAAAAGATCATGTTCTGTTGATCCTCACAAAGGATCATCCTTTGGATCCAATTGAGCCCAGGTGTCTAAAGATAATTTCCAAGGGAGAAGATTTTGGTCTATCAAATTCAGATATTTGCTAATGAAAATTATTATGCTATCAGAAATGATTCACATAGTAATAACTACAAGCCACAAAAAATATACTTAATCATCAAAGATTCAATTATGCTCACTATACTGTATTATTATGATACAAAATAAAAGGATGCATAACATATACATATATGTTTTATGTGCATGTAGATATGTATACACATATATAGATAGGTAGATGCCAACTATAAGAATAAGGGAAAGAATTTTTAACAATCAATGAAAAAACTCAGAATAAATACTTGTAATAGAAAAGTCTGCTTTGGGAATACAGAGATCGGCAAAAATAACATTTTCTATACTCAAAAATCTCCTATTCTAAAGGGAAAAACAAATGTAAAGAAATAGGAACATACCATACGAATACAAGACAGTAATTTCAGAGGAAAATGACTAGTAAGTGGAAAGTTTCTCAGAGGTAGGTACTATTATTATCCCCATTTAAAGGAAAAGATGCAATACACAGGCTAGATTTGAAGCAAGAAGTGAACACAGAGGTTATCAGACCAACCTTTCATTTTATTGGTGTGGAAGCTAATATATAAAAAAGATTAAATGACTTGTTTAGAGTCCCATTGATAGTATAGCTAATATAGTAAAAACATAACAAATAAGTGTCTAGAGTAGAATTGGAATCCATTTCTCCTGGTGCTCCTACTATTATACTACCTTTCCTCTCAAGTGTTAACTATTCAAAGAATACAACATAGTAAATATAATTTAGCATTATTTTTATGATTCAGAACCTTGCAGTGCCTCAGGGTCTTGTACATGTTATACTTTGTAACCTTATTGCACTCTATAAATGTCAGATATTATCATATCATAGATTCATACATCCCTCCACTTAAGTCTTAACTTGATGCATCATAATATTTTAGAAGTGATTCTGGATGAAAGATATTTACAACAGAGTACAAGTTCTGACAAACCCTACCAAGCTCGAAAGGCTTTAAAAATAGTTCCAATAATGAACTATATGCTTGCCATTCAATTACCAAACTATCTACATTTAGAAAGGCTATAACTCATGATGATCATCTGCTGCTGTGAAAAGGGATTGCAATCTACATTTAAGGAAAAAATATGTACACCAATGAAACCATGGCTTCTTAGAGTATTAAAATAATATCTTGGCAGTTTAGAGCCTTAGAGAGTTGTCTACAACACTGAGAGGATAAGTGATTTGTTTAGAATCATATGTGTCAGAAGTGGGATTTGAAGTTCCTGACTTCAAGATCAACTCTACAATACATTGACTTTCATATGAATGGAGCAATAGAGGGGACTGGAATGGGGGAGAAGATAGAAATCCTCTTCCTGCCTTATTGAACTCTACAATACCTATGAACAGCCCACAATTGCCTCACAAATTGAATTATAATCAATTTTAGAAACTACAGTTCTTGTTATTTGTGACCTATATTTATAGCTGTAGATTTGGAGGACATTGAACTGAATCTCTACCAACTATAGGATTTTTATAAAAGAATGAGGTGGTTTTTTGTTATTTTTTTTCCTTATAGCAGAACACTGTCATATTTAAAGTTTTGAAGAACTAGATTGAGTCTCATCCTCTACTGAAAACCACCATTCCCCAAGTACAAGGATAGTGACCTGGGAAAGAACTGAGAAGCAAGGGATTAGGGACAAATAACATGGTTTGTGGTTGTGAGGGAGAGGAAGAAGAATGTCCACAAATTGTGATCACTTAAGGGAATTTCAGAATTTATTAATATGAAAGTATTGCATTTGTGGGTCATGAGAAGATCAAGGGAATGACCATCTCTGCATGTATTGGGTTAAAGTGGAGTAATAGGTAATGGAAATTAGCAAATTGGACAGTTGTCAGGATAAGGTATTTGAACCAAACATTGAACTCATTGAGAAAGAAGGAGACTGTTGCAGGGCTTGGTAGACACCACTTACCAGAATTTTAAATGGGTGGTAGATACATATTGAGTGAACTTCAAAGGAGGAAAGATTAGTGAGTGAAAATGGTAAAGGTAGAACTTGGCAGTGGCAATGGGGAAGCAAGAAGTATTTCCCTTTCCCTTTTCAACAGTAAATGGAGAGGAGGAAAGAATGATGAAAAAATGCAAGCAGTGCTGGAAAGGGTGGTCTTCTGTCATCAAGAAGAAACCAGGCTTCGGTGAGAATCAGAAAATAACAGTAGGAATGGACAAGATTTAAGATGGAAACAAAGTTTATTACCATGTAGTAGATATTTCAGAGAAAACAGTGAAAGGGTTGGGTACCTTTGGGACATTGTTGAGGGAAATTGAGCTCTCTGTGTGAGAAATAGTGAATTAGCTAGTGTAGCCAACTGCAGAATATATGGAATTAGTCAAGCTGAAGAAAACTGGAAAGGCAAAAAGGGAACAGGTTGTACGAATCTTTAAAGCCAGATAGAAGAATTTATATTTGACTAGAAGGGAGAGTTGATATAATCAAAACTGTGCTTTAGTAAAATTGCTTTGACAAAAGAATGAAATTGAAATGAAGAGAGATGTAAAGTAGGAAGACCAATTAAAAAACCATCCAGTCAAGCCCTTTTATTTTATAGATGAGGAAACTGAGGCCCAGGGAGATAAAGTAATTTTTTTAAGACAAAAAATTTAGAAATTATGAGAGGTGGGACTTGAATTTAGTCCTCATATCATAGCTGATTCTTTATCTACTATGTCATCATTTAAAATATATTGATAATAACAATTACTGTCATTGTTATCTCTATGACCTAAATTTCATTGTTGTGGGAACTCTCTCTAATAAAGATGAAAAATTGTCTGAACGTGTAATTCAGAATTATTTATGAAATTCACCCAGGTCACATAGAAAATGTTGCTGATGTTTTCTACTATATGGCAAAGAAAAATTTTCCTATAATCAGTATTCTTTGGAGTAGAAATGAGAACATTATATGATTGTATTTGCCTCCAAATGAATCAATATAACACTTCCACAGATCACAGATATATAGTTGAGAGACATCTCAACCTCCCTCATTTGATAATCAGACAATGGAGGTCCAAAAAGGCTCAGCATGAACAGAATCCCTTAAATGATTTGTCCAAGGTCACACAAATAGTGAGTAGTAGGGGCAGCATTTAAGCCCGAGTTCTTTGACTCCAGAGTCAAAGAGTTAGAGCCATTCTACACTATCTCCTTTCTTGGAAAAATGTTTCACTTTGAATGTTGTATATGACATCTACAACTATACAATGATCACACTAAGGTCATCATTAGTTAGCCCTGCATTGTGAGCTAATAAACTGATTCCTAGAAATTCTTAATTTCATTTAAAAAAAAAAAAAAACCTGAAATTCATTCAAACCCAAATGTTCTTATTATTTAAAGTTAGTGGGTGATTTTTTTTTATTGTGCCTGAGAATTTTAATGACTATTTCTAGTAGCAGATATGTTTACACCTTGTAATTTTGAAGGCAGAGAAGATCTCTACTCTTGCATTTAACACTACAGAATCCAAACTCTTTGATTCCTTAAATGCGAATTGTATTTTCCAAAATTTTCTAGGGAAACTTCAGTCAGCCAGACAGAGAATGATTATTGTTGTTTAGAACCTGGAAATATTCAGTTTTACCTAATATTTATTTAATCCCCTCTGTTGGTGAGCCTGAAATTGGGCAATGAACTGTGCCATATGTGTAATAAATTAGCCATCTCATGCGTGGATTACATCTCTATTAGCATTCTTAATTCATTGCCTTATGCCCTGTTGGTAATTATTTCAATATAAGCTCAAGTTTGATCTGAGCTGTCAATCAAAAGGACAAAAAGGTTTCCAAAATTAAAAAATAGACCCCAATTAATCTTCAGTATAACGTCAACAAGGTTCGTATTTCTTTTATTGAGCCAAGGAATTTGGGAAGGTGACATCATGTCTGAGAAAATGTCACACCAGGAAGGAAAGATTCTCTGGCCAATTGGAGCAGCATTTTGAGTGAGAAAAGGTGTCAAGAAAGTACAGTTGTCCAAACATGGACAGAGCTTTTAATTTCTCTTCCAAGGAATACTGTTTCTTAGATAAATTGTCCAGACACTCACTGTACCATGTGATGTAATGAAATCATCCTGGTTTGGGATATGTCTACCTTGGTAGATTAAAGAAATAGCTGTTGGGCTGTACTCCATCTCCCCACCCAGTATCCTACATCACTAAGAACAGAGGGGAAAAAAGGAGGCAACTCTAGCCTCTTGGAAACTGAAAATCAAATCCAGCAAATGGCCATTGTTATTGAAAGAAAAGACAAACTGGTTCTCAATCTATCCCAGTTCAAGTGCACTAAGCACAAAGAGCGATTTCTTTTCATGTTAATTACTGCTATGATCAGACTGAAGAGATAACAGCTGGTTAAATGCAGTCAGCCAAAGAAGCCAGACTTCTTATATACTTGTAAAAGGCTACTCTACAATGCATGCTATTTTGCTAGAAAATTTAAGTCAGTGTTTTGTCAGTTTCTTAAAAATAGTAAAATTATCGACTATGTAAGGCAGCTTAAACACCTTGTTAAAGAAATTGTTTAATGTTTACTTTGTTGCTAAAATAGGCATAAAATAAAGACAAGGGTTAATATAAGAAACCTCCTTCTTAAAAACTGCTATCTTTTGTGGAAATACTGCCAACAAGCACTATTTTCCAGTCATCAAACCCATTGAATTTATAAAGGAAAATTATGTTTAAACCGTGAATATTTATATAATTAACAGAAGTAAGATTTGTTCATATATTATTATTGCTTGCTATATTTTCATTTTTTTCAGATCATTCATATCTTTTCATAATGTTTCTAACTTGTTTATACTTCTTTCTGTACATGTGGTATCCATCCTGGTAGAGATCTCTCTGAGGGCAGGGATTATCTTGTTTTCTTACTTTTATATCTCCATCATGTACCATAGTATCCTACAGATAGTAAGTACTTAATATACATTTGGTAAATGTTATAACTGTATTATTGTGATTTTTTTTTCAATTATACAAACAAAGCTATAATTGAGTTAAAACATTCTTACAAAGTGTTATCACTACTAGAAAAAAAAAAATCAGTAACTGCTCAATCACATGCTTAGTTTCTGATCTTCCTAAAGTCTTAATGACCTCCACAAAATCCTCCTCCAATACGTCATTATGACATTATGGTTTCTCAAGGACAATAACAGAGGAGGCAACATCTGATAAGTCTTTCTTTCCTGGCAAGATTTTAAGCACAATCGAAATGATAGATTGAACCTATTGCCTAGAATCAGCCTATCTAAAGATGAAGATACTCATAACCAGTAGCCAAGCCATTAGCTCATACATTTTTTTTGGTTATGACAACCTATAATTATTTAAATGACCCCTTACTTCCACTGCCCCAACTTTTCTTCCAATATAGTGTTTATTAAGTGGCTAGAAAGGTTGCTTTTAGTATTTAGACCATATATACATGTTAGCTTAATTCTGGGTATGCAAGATTTAAGATCTTTGTCAAATGGCCAGTGAATCAAGATAACTATGGGCACAACTGAACCATAGCAACATTGTAAGGAAGCTTCTTCTTAAACTATTTCCTTTAAAAAAAAAAAAATTCTAGCAAAATTGGTTTCATTGGAAATCCAAAATAATTCATCAGGGGATATGTATTCATCTGTTTCCATGGGGAAATAATGAACAGAAGCAAAGGGAATAGAGACTGGCAGAGAAATTAAATGAAAGGTCTATCAAAGATAGTGCACTTAATGATAAATCAGAGATAACATATTGGACAGTGGAGAAAAAATACATTGGAATATGAGACTTAGGCTTAAGAAATTCAAGAATCCAGAGGTTTAAAGACTACTCAGAAGTTTCATGCCTTTTTACATCATGAAATTTTTTTTCAATAGACAGATGTTACATATACTAAATAACATCATACATGAAAATGGAGTTGATTTTATCTTACAGACAGGAAATAACTCATTGATGTGGGAGTCATATCATAATCATCTGTATGAAGTCAGACAATTGACTAAAGATCAAAATCAGCAACAAATTAGAAAATAATAAAAGAACAAAGATGAAAAGAAAAATCACAGAATCTTGGGGATTGTATGAGACCTCAAAGGTCATATAGTTCCCCTCTGCTTGAACTCTATCATCCATTTCCCTTTTTCATATCGCATAATACCCTTTCTTCTGTTATCATTGCTCTGTGCTCTCCCTCCCATTCTTCTTGCATAACACTGAAAACAATTGTAACAACTTCAATATGATCTTTTCAAAAGAGGGTCAATGCTGAAAAATAGGAAATAGAAAAATCAAAGCTACTGATTTGAATTATCTTTACTTCCTGCAAAATCTTAACTGATGCAAAGAAACTACCACAATAAGGAAGTACAAAAATTCTAGTAATCACCTCTATGAGCATGTATTTCATCTACTTGATGAAAAAGCAAAGACATGAAGGCCAAAGATAGCTTTAGTTTAGCATACAAATACATTTCTAAGACATTGTGAAAGAGGATAGAAATATTGTCTATTCAGTCCTAAAACAGGAAAGGGGAAAAAAAGCTATGGAAATTAAAAAGAAATCTCTAGGATTCTTAGCATAAAATCTAACTAAGCCATGTCATTCTGAAAGCATTCATAGATAAATCTGAAAGGTTAAAAAAAAGGCACAAATTGTCAATATTTCTATAGCAATTAATTTTCATCTTTTATTTTATCCCCAGCACCTAGCACAGTGCCTTTACATAGTACTTATTTGTTAAATTAGTAATTATATTATAAGAATCCTTGATGAAAATATATGAAGAGAATAGGCATTCTTTCAATAATGATGGTCAACAGCAGAATACATCTTCACAGTCTCAATTTTGACTGAAAGATATAGAAAACAGCAGATTCATCTATGCTTACTATTTGTTGATTACAATGAAGCATTTCTTTTAAAGCTAA
Organism: Myrmecobius fasciatus; assembly: GCA_023553655.1. Taxonomy (NCBI): domain Eukaryota; kingdom Metazoa; phylum Chordata; class Mammalia; order Dasyuromorphia; family Myrmecobiidae; genus Myrmecobius; species Myrmecobius fasciatus. The sequence continues at coordinate 136,083 of JAJPUD010002807.1, read as the reverse complement.
AGACCAAAATATAGCTCTCTATAGACTCTATTATACTATACGATGCATCTATTATACTGAATTTTTGCTAGGATCATACTACATTTCTTAGTAAATCCTGCCACAAAGTTAACTCTGTTCAAAAACTCAGTGATTAGGAATAAAACAGAAAGATAAATACCCACCAAATGTGTTTTGTCACTGTCCTACCAGATGGCCAACATAAATTCCAAAGAGAAAAATAGGTAAATAATTCCTCCAGATTCTATTCATTAATGCCATCGTGTTTTTTTGTATCCAGTCTCAGAATACAACCAAACAGCTTCAGTGAAATCCATGACCACCCAAATAAAGCTCAGTATAGTTACATAGATCCAATCCTCACTGCCTATGTAATCTTTAATAAACCACTTCACTTCTTAGTCCTCAGTTCCCTCATCTATAAAATGAGTCTGAACTCTCTGAATTCCCTTTTAAATCTAGAAGAACCAAATGGATCTTTTTAAAAGTCAGTTCTCCAGAATGTGTATGGTTGGCTAATATATTAGGTGACTAAGGGACAGTAGAGTACTGAACTTGGAATCAGAAAGAACACCTGGATATGAATGGTTTCTTAGCCATATAACCAATAAGTCCTTTAAAAAAAAATCAATTTACCATTTTAACACAAATGGTCTCTTGATATTGTGGTATCCATTTTATCCACTTATTAAATATTTAATATGAGCAGAACACTTTTCTAAATACTAAGAAAAAACTAAAGTTTAGAGAAGTATCTAAAGCCAGATTTGAACTCAAGTTTTTTTTGAGTCCTGGCATAGCACTTCATCTGCATCACTACCTAGAGGCTCCATAGAGAAAACTAGGTGATACAATGGATACTGAGTTGAGTTTAAATCTAGCTTCAGATACTTATTGCTGTATGACCCTGGACAAATCATTTAACTTCCTCATCTAGAAAATGGGAAAAATATTAACACCTACCTCACAAGATTGTTGAAAGGATCAAGTGAGATAGTTAATTATAAGTTTAGCACAGTGCCTGGCACAGAGGAGGTGCTATAAAAATACTTATTCCATTCCCTTCCAAGATATGCATATCCTGCCTCACACACTTACTAGATATTTTGCAATGGATAAATCTTTTAACCTCACTGGCCCCTGTTTCCTTGTTTCTAAAATAAGCAATTTGTACTTGATAGCTTCTCAGTTTCTGTTAAGTTCTAAACCTAACAACCTCATCATCCTATTCACCTATTATTTAATGCTTAATAGATCACATCTCAATTACTGTGCACTATTCTTTACATTTAGAATTAAAAGATGTTAGAACTGGAAAGGAACATCGAAGTCAATTAGTCAATTCCCTTGTATTACATATGAGGAAACTGTTGCAATTAAAAAGTTTGAGAAATATAATTTCTGGACAATTTAATCACTTTACTAATAATACCAAAATGTTTAGTAATAATAGGATGGTTATTTGGCTGGTTGTCTCATGTCAAAGTCAATCATGGCAGCATGACTTCTGTGCTGACTTCTATGCCCATTGGAAGATGGGTGTTCCCAAATAAGGAGATTAACTCTGACTGGCTAAGAATTAATGAGAGAATGAATGTTACAATGAGGGGCTGACTCTTTTCAAATGAACTTTGTTTATGTCATTTATTTCTAAATGATCCCCTAGCTTTCTGTAATCTATTCAAAGAATTTATCTCCACCCAAAGCTGAGTCCGGCACAAAGGGCTCTCCACCTAGGTGGGGTCTGAACAAGAAAGAGAGTTGGTCCAGTTTCATTATCAGTAATGTCCTTCAAAAGACTGAACTTTTGAAATCAGAGCTTTAGAAGGGAGAGGGGCAGGAGGAGGAACTTTGGATCTCACAAAATCATTGGTTATTAATAATCATTTCTCTCAGAACCTAAGGTTCTGAAATGAAATTTGCCCTGCCTTGCTTAATATCAGAGATTTATTTTTAACCGAACAGTTGTTGTGCCATCCAGATTAAAATTAAATGTACAGGTTTGAGAATTCCTCTAAAAAGTGTTCATAAAATAGCATTCCAAGTAAAACTTATATCTGAGTACTATAAAAACAATATCTCAATAAGGCAACTTATTTTAGTTATATCCCAGGTAGTTAAACAAACTATATTTTCCTATGTATGCACAAGGGATATATACAAAGGGCTAATCCATCAAACCTCCCTTTTAGTATTTGTGATACCTATGATGAGGGAAAAACAATTCTCCTCTCCATATGTTCATTCCTGATTTTGATTTGACCACCTGTATTGTGAAAGTGAGTCCAAAAGCTGGCAGAAGGAGTGGGTAAGAGTCAGCATAAGAAAACATGCAAGTGTGGCTGAATTTTGCTGAGGAAGGGAGGTGTTCCAAGGATCACATAATATGATATGTGTACATACTCCTGGGGATAGAAAATGGCTATATATTCTGACTTTTACTGTTTTTGAAGCCAAGTCATAGATGTGATGAGTCTAGCTCATAAAAATTCAAGATTTTTTTTTTTTAAGCCAGTGAAGTGGCTGACCATTGCAGACAGCAGGGAGAGCTACTTGGAATGGCAAATATGACACCCTGATATTATGCAATGAGCTCTGAAGATGATTGCACAAGTTATTTTAATTCTTTTCCCATAAACAAAAGTATGAGTCTGGCATTATTATACTATACATGGAAAGACTGTCACCAAATTTTCCACTGTTAAATATAAGAAATAAATGTGGAGATTCAGCAATCTTATGGACCTGATTCATAGTCATGGTCCAAGGCAAAATTATGGGCAAAGAAAAATATGGCTTTAATGCCCCTTTCCCTTTTCAGTGTACTAACCCATAGGAGACCAAAATTGTTTATGTTCTCTCTGCTTTATACCTACTTTCTTTAGGGAGATTCTTTATGTATTCAATTGTAACAAAGTATGAATAAACATACTAGCTTCCCCAAGCATAACAATTGATCTTTTATTTGTGACAAAGATTATATAGTCAAAGAAATGAGTTTCTCATGATAAAATTACAGGCATCAACAATGCAGCAGATACTATATTCAGTTCATTCTAGTAGGAATTTATTAGACATCTACCAATGTGAAATAAGTACCATGCTAGGTCTTGGAGACAGAGAAAAATAAAATGTCCCTATCCCCTCAGTCCCAATATAGCCTATATTCATGAGGGGCTGGGGGGGATGAGTAATATAGAACATAAATACAAAATAAGAATGAAGAGTATTAATAACTCAAACTAACAGGAAAGTCTTCCTGTAAGAGTTAATACTTAACCTGAGTTTTGAAAAAAAAAAAAAAAAGTAGAAATTCCAAGAGGGCAAGTGGATAAAGAGATAGCACTGCAGGCATGGAAAGGAATTATTTTCAAGTTTCAGACAGGTATGCTTGACTAGAACACAAAGTAAAACTATATGACACAAAAAAAATCTAGAAAAGCAGGTAGAAGATAGACTATAAAACTAAATTTGAAGCAAGACAAATTAATATTTTATCCTAGAGAAAATAGGGAATGATAGGATCCTTGAGTCCAAGAGCAGCCTGGTCAGAGGAATAGTTTAACAGCTCCATGAAGAAACTATTGTAATTATCTGTGCAAAAGGTGATAAAGGTTTGTACTAGAATGATGGCTTTAGGAGAAAGAAAGAAAGGAATCTATGCAAGAGATATTTTGGAAGTAGAATTGAAATTTCCCAAGTAACTAGATTATATAAGGATGGAGAAATAAGGATAAATGATAAAGTTATCAATTTGGATGATTGAAAGAGTCATGGTGTCCTTGATTCCAGGAGAAGATTAATTTGAAGGAAGGGATGGAAAGGGCATAAAGAAAAACCAAGAACTTTCTCTATGACTCCTCAAATTCACAATAGTTTGCTAATGGCTTATTCTGTCTATACTTAAGACATATATATTTTGACATAGCAAATTATAATTATCTTTAACCCAAACATCAAAAATATACACACAAACAGTATATGTATACACACATACACACACACACACACACATATACATAAAGTATATATGTATACATATATATAGAGAGAAAGACAGAGACAGAGAGCATTGGAACCCTGAGAAGCCACTGTACCTGGGACTCAAGCCAAGATAGGTCTTGCTCTTGAAACTGACAGTGTACTCTATAGGAACAAAGTTGAGCTACAAATCCAACTCCCTTCCCCTCCCCAAAGATTGAAATGGGGCACAGTTGGGGTGAGGTTAATTAAACCCCATACATAGGGAATAAGTTTGTAAGTTTGTGATCATATTTTCTGAAGTGAATTTTTGTCAAAGCTAATGTGATTATCAGGGGTTAAATGGAACTAGGGTAAAAGGAACCACAGCCCTGCAATTGGAGAAATATCATAAATGGCAGCTGGATCCATCTGCAGATAATTTAGCCATAAGGCCCTAATCCTCTTAAGTGTATCAAGAAACCTGCAAAAGTTGTGAAATCACTGCTTCTAGGCAGAAAGGGGCTCAATTGGCAGTGACACACACATATATATATATATCAGAGATTTATCTAGGATACTGAGAAGTTAAATAACTTAAATAGATCATGTCACTAGTCTATACAAGGATCTGAAACCTCATCATTCTGATTCCAAGACCAACTTTCTAGCTACTATGCCATGAAGTCACTTATTTAATCATGAAGGTGCATGTATACACACATGTATACACATGAATTTATGCATATAATACATGTATGCATACATATATTATATGTGTATAATACCCATAAGTTCAAATTCACTTATTCATATGTTAGTTCAAAACACTTTTAATGCCTGCTATGTTCAAGATATCATTCTAGGTACTAGGAATATAAAGAGAAATGTCATACTAATCTTGTTCTCAAGATTCTATTATCCAGTAGGAGGAAAAGACAAGTAATTGTTCAAGGAGAGGTTCAGCAAAAGGCTATAGGAAAATTTGAGTTGGGGAAAAAACATCGTTCTTTAAGGGGAATTTAATGGGAAAGCAAAGTCAAAAGAAACTTTATAGATTGGACTTCAAATGAAGAATGGGACTTCACCAGACAAGTCCAAGGAGGGAAGGACCTATTGTAGGCATTGGTTTAAACAAAGGTGCAGAATGGAGAGAAATCAAAACAACAAAAGAGACAGAGTAGTCCCGTGTGTCTGAATTAGTGAGTATTCAAAAAATAGATTGGATCCAGACTGTGGGGAACTTGAATTTGAATCATTGACATTGAATGATAGGATCAAAGTATTCCATTAGAAAGATTCTTCAGACAGCATTGCAAAGTAATCCATTAGAAAAAGGCTACACTGGACAAGGGAAGTTAGGATATTATTAGAGTAATCTAAGTGAGACATGAGAACAACAACAATGGGTACTGTATTTGACAGTGAAAGGAGGGACAGATGTGAGAGCTATTGAGGAAATAGAATCAGCAAAACTAGTCAATTTGACTGAATGAAGAGGGTATGAGAAAAAGACAGAGTTAGAACACTAAGTGGGAAGATAGTATGTTCAATAGTCATAAAGAAATTAGTGAGAGGAACAAATTTTAAGCAAATTTTCATCAAGTTCCAGGTGGGGGTATCTAACAGGCAGTTGGAAATGTAGGACTGAAATTTTGGGAAAGGTGGATATAGGATCTGAGAGCCATCTGGATAGAAGTGATGATTGAAGTTAGGGGAACATATGAGATCACCAAGAGAAAGAGTATAATGAGAAAAGAGAAAAGAGCCAATGACAGAATATTTAACAATATGCACACATCATGGGCAGGTGAAAGAAAACTATTCAATTGTCATTAAATATTCACTGTCACAAAAGCAAAAGAAAAATTTATCAAAGTAATATGGGGCCATGGGGAAGCACATCAATGCATTGTTGGTAGAGTTGTGAATTGATCTAGATATTCTGAAAAGCAACTAAAATTTCCATATCTTCTCTTCCTTATATATCTATATGTTCAGATGTCATATATCATACTTTCCTACTATTTATTTTTTTAAAATAATTCATACTGCTGTCTTCACTTACTCTTATATCCTTTCCTCTTTCATCCCTTATGATCTGGTTTCAATCATCTTCACTTTCCTGAAATCACTCCCTAATTTTCCCACTTGCTTCTTAATTATCAAATTAAATGGCCTTTTCTTGGTCCTCATTCTCCCTGACCACTTTGAAACATTTGGCATCATGAACCAACTATTTATTATTGAAATTATCTTGTCTCCTTTTCTCTTGAGCTTTGTTTCTAATGTAGCAAATAGAAAGCTGAATTTCTCTCTCCCCTCAAATCAGACATCACAGAATAGGACTATTTGGAAGCTAAATGTTTTCACCCCCAGTTTCTGAGCAGAGATCAAATTGAAATTGTTGATAGTTGACTCTCTAAAATCAAGAGATGAGAACAGCTAAAATTTAATAATGTTCCTGAAGAAGACAACTGAGGCAAATAAGTATTTTTCATCTGATCTGAGTAAGCAGTATGAACCTTAGAAGCTTCCCTATAATCTGAAAATTTGGAAATCAAGTCTTTTATAAAGATAATTACCCAATTAGTTTTATACCATATAAATACAGAAAAGGATCAACTATGTAGTTCCTGTGCAGTATCCTATGTGGAGAATGAATTACTCAGAAATAACTGCAGGGGATGTTCCTTCAATAGTGCCAATAGTTGATATTTTTGGGATGGGGGGAAGAGGAGGAAGGATAATCCAAACCATAATCTGGTACTACAAGTCTGGGAAGGATTTTGGATTCAGTCCCACCCATTCCCACATTCCCACCATACTCTGAACTGATAAAGACATGGTTCTATATAGAGAGCTGACCCCAAGGTCATTTCTCTCTTGGACTTACTGTCCTCATCTAAAATTTCCCAGGAAAATTGTCAGATGTGCCCAAAGTAGAAAGTCTAGAAAGTCTACAAAGAATAGTAAATCAAGAACTGAATTTACAGTCAGTAAAAACTGAATTGAAGTCCCACTTCTGATATTTACTGGTTATGTGATTGAAAGTAAGCCACTTTACCTATTAGTGCACCAAGAAATTCTCTAAGAGATTTTAGTAGTTAAAGTAATTGAACAAGTGGTTTGCAAAAGATTTGTGAATTATTAGCACATATGTAAAATAATGCATTAAATAAATAATAAAGAAATATGAACATAAAGTCACATCTTAAGTTTCCCTTCATACCCAGCCAACTGACAAAGGGAAAAAAAAAAGGCTATAGTATCAGTAAGTTGAAGAAGATACATTTAATACAAGTGTAAAGGATGGGACTATACAATCTTATAAAAGTTAGAAAATGTCATTATTTTTGTTATATTGCTAAGTTTTGCTGATTTATTTCCTCTCTATTTCTATTCTCTGTTATGAAGATAGCTCTCTGGGAAGAGAATTGGTTAATGTAGATGACATAAGAAAGGTCTCTACAAAATTTTTCAAAATAAATGGTCAAATATCTGCATTGGTTGAAGGACTTTTTTTTCTGAAAGTTCTCCATTACAATGAGACCACAAGTTCAAATCAGAAAGAGAAATTTTGAAAAATGCTTATGAAATAAACAATTCTAGGGTTTTTTAAATGTGAGTAAAGGAGGATATTGGGATCACTAACTCCCATACAAACAAACAAGGTAAAACATGTAAATAGAAAAAGGCTTTATTTTGCCCTACAGAAAATTGAGTCACAAAAAACCAACCCATAAACAGACACACTCAATTAGCCTTTTAGCTCTCACATACACACATACTTACCCACACCCACACCCACACCCATATACACACACACACTGTAGTAGGCAACCATTTGACATTCCGGTAAATCTCCTTTTATAACCATGCCATAGTTCAGATTTCCCTCTGAAAGTTAAAGATGCTTCGGGAATTGATGAACAAGTAATCCTTTCCTATATATATGTAGTGACTGGTTTCAAAGTAAGATGCTACTTGGGGAGTATTGTCAGTCTTCTTCCTTTTCTGAGGAATATATTGCAACAGGAACTAAATTGGTTTTCATTCTCCCTCTTAAACTACTTCTGCTTTGTCTTGCTCACTGCTTCCTCTTCATCTTCCTGCTTCTTAAAACAGAACACTCTCCAATGTTCTATCTTTCGACTCTTTTTCTTTGTATTGCCTTGTTCATTCCTATTGCTACAAAATTGGACCTGGAAGAATCTTAGAATCACCTTCTTATCTATTTCATCCCCCTTTGGGGAGAGGTTCTAGAAAATGACAGCTGAAGTCCCTGAGCAATATCATACACATGTATTATACATTCATATATGTGGGGGGGGTGCATGCATGTGTGGATGTGTATCCAATTCTGATCTGTCCCCTAACTTTCATTTCTGCATTTCCAACTGCCTGATGTACATATTCAATTAGATTTCTTGCTAAAATTAAAAACTCACCCTAAGATATTTATTATCTTTCCCTCAGAACCAGCTTTTTTTCCTGATTGCCTTATCTCTATTAATGGAACCACATTTTTTCACAATCATTCAGTTTTATAACTTCAGATTATTATTTTACATTAATTTTATTCTTAATCCCCCTCACTCTCTCCAATGAGTTGTCAATTCTTATTAATTCTCTCTTTCTAGTAACCACTCTAAAAAAGAATTGGCTTTGGAGTGAAACTGGGTTCAAGTCCTGTCATTGTCTTTTACTACTCATGTATCACAGAGAACATTATTTAATTGGTCTGAGCATCAGCTTTTTTCTTGTAAAGCTCAAAGATGTTAATCTAATATCCTTTAAGAAATAGCGACACAGTTGAAAAGAATTTCAGAGATCATCTGGTTCAACATTGTTCCTTCTCCCCATTTTATATTTAAGTAGACTGAGGACTTGGGAGTTTAGGCAAATTCTTTAAGATGGCACAGACTATTTACCACAAAACTAGAATCAAGATTCCTTTTTTTCCTTCAAATGGCTATATCAGGGTAGGTTATCACTAAATCTCATACATACACCACACACACACACACACACACACAAATTTAGAAAGGATCTCAAGTATATATTATTCCAAATTATGCCTGAGAATAAATCTCTAAAGTATCATTGACCATTGATTATCTAGGCTCCAGTTGAAGGCCTGAGTTTATGATGAACTAACTCCTTCCTAGGGCATCTCATTCTGTTTTCAGACAGCACCACTCATTAGATAGCTTTTCCAGCCTCTTTTACTTGGATGATTCTAGTAGTTTGCTAATATAATTCTAGTTATGGTTCCCCATTATCTATCACACTGAACCTAATGAGTGATGATCCATCCTTTACTTTGATTATTATAAGGAAGAATCTTCTCTTAAGTCATCCCATTCTTCTTTTTGTAATTGTCTAATGGTTAGCTACATAGAGCCAAGACCAATTTCTCTATAACCACTCAAAGCATCTAGTTCTATACTCAGCAGCAGCCAAACAGAACAAATCTGATATCTCTCCCACATGATAGTCATCAAGGGAAGGGGGCCAGGGAATGAATATTTATATAATGTCTACTATATGCCAGGCACTAAGAACTTTACAAATACTATCTCATTTGGGCTTTCCAACAACTCTTCAAGTTAAAAGCTAAAACCATCCCCCTTTTACAGTTAGGAAAACTGAGGCAAACATAAGTTCAAGGATTTGTCAGAGCCGTATTGTTTGAGACTGGATTTGAACTCAAGTTTTCCTGACTCCAGGTCCAGCAATCTATCCACTATACCATCTAGCTGCCTCAAAACAGTTGAAGACATTTATCATGCCCACCACCCATCCCCAAGTTTTTCCTCCTGCAAGTCAAATTTTCCCAGTTTCTTCAAATTAATCCTGCTTTGGCATGGTATCAATGCCTTTAGCCGAACTGATTGCCCTTTTCTGATAATTTTTAATTTTTTTAAGTTTTATTTTAATTTATGGAATAAAACAAGCATTTCCATAACATAGTATACTAAAAAAATTATTATATGCAGACTTCTATTTATAAATTCTTTTTTAGGATGCAAAAAGGTCCAGATAGTTTTGATCATTACTGTCTCATAAATCTGATACTGATGCTGCTAAATTTCTCTCCTTTACATTTTAAAAATTAGTTCCTTTTATATTCTTTACTTTTTTTTTGCCAAATGAATTTTGTCTTTTTTTTTTCCTGATACAGTAAGATTTTTTTTGATAATTTAATTGGGATGGGATTGAATATTTAAATTAGTTTAGGTAAAATTGTCATTTTTATTATATTGGCCCTGCCTACCCATAAGCAATTTATATTACTCCAATTACTTAAATCTGATTTTATTAGTATAAAAAGTTTTTTATGCTAGATCTGAATATAATATACCACATGTGGTCCAAACAGGGCAGAATATAGTAAGACTATAACTTTATCTTTTTTAATTCTTCACCACTCAATGTAGTCTAACCATTACCTTTTCTTTAATCATCCACACCATGCCACTATCTCTTAAATAGCTTAGTTATAAAATTCTAAATATCTTCATATCTTTTTTTTTTCAGATGAAATATGCTTTACTTCAGGCCTTCCCACCTAATCATAGCTCTTTATCTTGTAAAAAAATATCAATAGCTTAAACTTGAAGTAAATATTTTTATACTAATGCCATTATATATACTTCATTTTTTTATATACATTTAGCCAGTGTACTAGCTTGTTGAGGTATTTTTCAATCTTAACATTGTCATTCAATATGTTTACTATCCTACCTGCTTTTTTTTGTTTGTTTGTTTGTTTTTGTCATCTGAAAATTTATGGTAACTACCCCTTAATTTAATACATAAATTAAAATGTTGAATAATTTAGAACCTAGGATATGTCTCTGGGCCGCTCTATTAGAGATCTTTTTTCCAGGATGATATTAAACCAAGCTTCATAGTTGGACAGTCAAGGTCTTCCATTCCTTACCATCAGCCTACTTTCCCAATCTTATTTCCTCTGTATCCCAACTTTGTTCTTATAAAACGAAACTATTTACATCACCTTCATGTATTATATATATATTTTTTCTTCTACCAGATTCCTTTTCTCTTTTTCCACCTCTCGAAATCTTGCCCTTTATTTAAGACAGTTTAAATACCAAACATTTCCTTCATGAAGCTATCCTTGTTCTTGTAATCCATTTGTGATTGCTTTTGCTTTTGAAATAGCACTTTTTTTTTGATGACACATATGATATTCTGCCTTGTATTATAATAATTAGCCTTCTTTTATTCTTTCTCCTAGTAGATTAAAATTCCTGACAGTAGAATATACCTTTATTTTTGTCTCCCACCCAAAAATCCTCAATATCAGTGTGGGAATTTTTTTAAAAACGCATCCAGTGAGTATTTGACAATCTAAGTTATTGATTAAATAATCTTTAAAACAATAAATTTTTCTGTGCTTTTTCATTCATTCAACAAATATTTAGAAAATGTGCTTTATGTGCAGTAGTAATTATGAGAGTCACAAAGATAAAGGGCATATTTTTTTCTCCTTTAAAAGATTAAAATAAAATAAAGGAGAATAAAAAGCATAGCCAAACAACAAGTTTTAGAATAAAGCTATAAAGAAACCTTAGTAATAGAAAGTGTGATTTATTAGAACAAATTCTGAGTAAGTCAGAAGCCCTAGAAATCTAGACCTGGCTTCATCAAAATCATGCTAAAAATTAATAGCTTAGTGAAATCACAACACATTTGGGTCTCAGTTTCCTTTTCTGTAAAATGAAGTTAATGATACAAATATTGTGAGAATCAAATGAGATTATATATAGGAATGCAATTTGTAGATGTGAAAGGTAAAACATTAAACCACTATAAGCTATTATTATTTTGAGTTTCAGAAGAGGGAACAGCAGCATGCTTATTTTATTTAAAGACAAAAGATCCTTTATACTATGCCCTTGTGTTTGTATACATTAAGAACATAGGCCTTTAATAGGAGGCTGGAAGCAATTTGTGTAACTATTAGGCTTCTTTTTTTAAACCATCTAAAATTATCTTGGCCCTAGGACAGTTTAATTTAAAAAATAATAATGATTTCTAAGTAATAGAAACAAAGATTGATTGAAAGAAGAAGAAAGGAGGAGGAGGAGGAGCAAGAGGAGGAGGAGGAGAAAGAAGAGTAGAAAGAGAAAAAGAAGAAAGAGAAAGAGAAGGAGAAGGAGGAGGAGGAGAAGAAGAATGAGGGAGGAGTAAGACAAGGAGGAGGAGGAGGAGGAGGAGGAAGTGGAGGAAAGAATGAGGTAGAAGAGGAGAAAAGAAAAAAGAAAGGAGGAGGAGAAAGAAAAAAGGAAAGAGAGAAAGAAGGAAAAAGAGAGAGAGGAGGAGGGAAAGGAAGAAAGAAAAAGACAATTGATAATATGAGACAGAGACAGAGACAGAAAGTCCCCTTGCCAGATGCACTGAAACAGAACTGTCAAATACAGCAAAAATCTTGTAAAATGTTCCTCCGCTGTAGGCCATAGAATAGAACTGTAATAAACTCTGACCCATAAAAAGTCATGTAAACATTATAACCTGTTTTTACTAGCCCTTTAAGCACTGGGAGCAATTGATCTAAACCAGCTTGGCTCTTTTCAGTTTCCAAGGCTCCAGGAGAATCCAGGCTCCGACATGGGTGTTCAAACGCCTCTGGCACTAAAGGCCAAAAATAGGAACTAGATAGAAAATAGCAGGTATTTAGCTATTTGCCTGGGGCAGATGTTTGATATTTCCAAAAGCGAAACTCTGAAGGAAATGTTACTTTGCAACACCTACTGTCACTGAAACAGTTGCCATACACATTGTAACTCAAAGATGCTTTTGTGAGCTCCTCCACACACTCTCTCTGTCTGTCTCTGTCTCTGTCTCTGTCTATCTCTCTCTCTGTCTATCTGTTGCTCTCTCTCTCTCTCTCTCTTTCTTTCTCTCTCTGTCTCTGTCTCTGTCTGTCTGTCTGTCTCTGTCTGTCTGTCTCTGTCTCTGTGTGTGTGTGTGTGTGTGTGTGTGTGTGTGTGTGTGTGTGTGTTGTATAGCAAGACTAGTGAAAACCATGCCTCAGGACACTTTGGTTATAACTATTTCCCTAAGGCAAAAAAGCTTTTCTATATGAAATATATATGTGGAAAAACTCAAGTATGATTTTTACAGGTGTCAACACTGACACACACTCTATTACATTTTTGTGGAGTATCAGAGAAGCCAAGCATGAAAATGTCCACATCCCCTATGCCTAGAACCAAAAAGAAATCAGGGTGGGCTTAAAGGAAATTAGGCATTGTGCCCAAAAGAAAACTAACACCCTCTACTCCCCCCCTTTTATTTTTGTAGCCCCCTTTTTGATTGGCATTATGGGAAATTGGTTCCCATGAGCTTGCCTCACATGAAAGGGATGTAGCCAGGGTGGGGCAGGGGCAGGGCTAGCAGCTGTGAAATCGGGAAATTGGTTAATTGAAGGAAATGCTGAGGTTGGGTCTACACCCTTGGCAACAGAACTGTTCTTGCACCATTTTAAACTTAGCCCATAGTGGATTGGTTGAATGGAAACGGATTGATTGGATTGGATTGGAGTTAACCTACATAGTGACACAGTTGGCAGAAACTCAGAGGGATAGGCAGCTTCAACACAGCAATGTGTAGCTAGACCATAATTGATTGTTTTAATAATTAAGATCAGAATAAGTAGGGATAGTTCAGACATTGAGTATGTCTTTTGAGGGCAAAGTCTGAGTTCATCTAGCAAAGGCACTAATGCTATTGTCTTGTCTTAATAATATGGGAAACAAACAAAGATAGTGATGATTATGAGAAACAAGGAGCACTGAAAAAGAGCAAGAAAGATGCAAATTGGGATGGTGAAAACACTTTGTTTTCAATATTGTTTTTGCAAACTACTTGAAAAGCATAACAGATATCAAAGTTCTATTTCAATCAGTAATCAGTCAATAGTTGTTTGTTGTGTCTACTAGTATGTAGCATGTATTGGGGATGAAAAGACAAATATCCAACCGTTCACACTCTCAGGGAGCTTACATTCTATTGGGGAGAGAATCTGCAAAAATTATAAGGATACACAAAATATACACAAAATAAATGAAATATAATTTTGGGAGGGATTAGACACTAGGAACTGGAGGTCCTCAAGTAGGCAATGGAAGTTGGCATAGTAGGTATAAGAATCAAGAAGACCAGAATTAGAACCTTACCTCAGATCTTTATTGGCTGTGTCATACCAGGCAAGTCAATTAACCTCTATCCACTCAGATTTCTTTTTTGTTTTTTGTTTGTTTTTGTTTTGTTTGTTTGTTTTTTGCTGAGGCAATTGGGGTTAAGTGATTTGCCCAGGGTCATACAGCTAAGGAATGTTAAGTGTCTGAGACCAAATTTGAACTCAGGTCCTCCTGACTTCAGAGTGCTCTATCCACTGCACCACCTAGCTGCCCCTGTTTTCTCATTTGTTAAATAAGGATAATAATAGTACTTCTAGTAATTGTGAGAATCAAATAAGATGGTATAAAGGTGAAAGCCTTGACAAATTTTAAAGTATTGCATAAATTACAGCTGCTGCTGCTGCTGTTGCTACTACTATTACTACTACTACTATTACTACTACTACTACTACTACTACTACTACTACTACTACTACTACTA